>JAKVDI010000079.1:0-139111 GCA_022836835.1 Pythium insidiosum
TAAGGGAATGGGGCTCGTATGTTTTGATAAAAGCCTCTATGAATTGAATTTCTTTATCTTATAGAGGTTTGTATTCATTTTCGGTAGACAAAATGCACAGTCTCGTAACCAAAAGGCACCATATGGCGCCCATACATAAGCGTAAAATGACGATAAAGTGGTCATTATACTACCTCTCGGCAACGAAAGGGTTAATATGCTGCCTTCATGTAGTTTTCCATGTCTTCCGTAGTCTACGACGTAGTTTTCAACCTTCGCCCGAGAAACTGAAATCTTTCACCATGTGGTGCATTTCTATTGGTCTGAAATGTGCGAAAAGTGGTCATTGTGCTTCCTTTTATGCCCATATAATTAGTGAAGCGTAAAATGACGATAAAGTGGTCATTAAACGCGATTCAGCAACGAAAGGGTTTACGGAAAGAATTCCTCCGCCAGAAGCTTGTGTAACCATGCCACCCAGACTGCTCGCTTGCGCCAGCCTTGATTTGGAGTCAACTCGCCACAACCACCACACGCACAAATCGCAAATGGCGACGAGCCGAGGTGCAACTGCAGCTCTGAAGGACCAAAGGCACCAACAGCACTCAAAGCCAAGACAACGCCTTTTCCTGGGCAACTTGAGATTAGCTTGCAACCAAAGTGGAATTTGTGAGGTGTTTCGGATTTGCGGTTTTCGATCAAAGTGGAATTTTGTCCAAACCAAAGTGGGAATTATTTTCGCACTAAAAAAATGTTGCCGGTGCGTGTCTCTCACGCGTCCACTGCACACGTCACAGCGCACGATGCGGGTAAAATACTGAACAGAGAGTCATTGTCCAAATGACGAAGAAGGGGGTGAAGCCGCGCATACACCAGTCGAACGCGCACGTGTCATTCGTGCGTATGACAATGATGAGGACCGGTTGCTCGTGGCAAAGGTTAACAACCTCATGCGTACCGGATCGTCAAGAGCCGTTGTAAGGTGTGCAAGGCGCGAGGAGGGGTTCGACACAGGTGCTGCAAAGTCACACCGGAGATGCTGACTTCTGTCGAATACTACTTCGAAGAGAACCCATTGATAACCCTGAACGCATTAAAGTCAGCCTCATGAACGATCACGACACCATGATATCTATCTCGACGATCAGCCGACATATCACTGTCAAGCAGGTCCTTCTGGGGAAGGAGACCATGAATAGCCCCGCCTACAAGAATGCGCGGCGCGACTTTGTCGTCCAGCTCGAGAAGCTCCGCAGTGAAGGCCGTGTGATCGTGTAGTGTGACGAGGGTAACTATAATTGTTACATCTCTCGCCATCTTGGCTGAGCGAAGAAGGGTGAGCGAGCCGTGACGAATGTGCCAATATCACAGCGCAAGAACCTCACGATTCAGTGCCCTGTCTCCAACGGCATGGGCGTCGTTGAGATCAACTACGTGTTCGACAAGATCGGCATGAATATGAACGCGTCGTTCTTGCTCGACACGTTCATCTGCGTATCGCAGTGGGCAGATCGCCAGCCCGACAGTTTCGGGAAGAGAATCGTCCTTGTGATCGGCGCACACGAACGCGCGGAAGACCTGACTCCAGAGCACATGACCGAGCTCGATCCACCGTTGCCTATTAGCCCTTTCGTTGCCACTATTTTGTCTTGATTCTAGTATACTGCAATTTCCGTAGTTAAGGGCTTAAATGACGATAAAGTGGTCATTTAAACCCGTTTTCCGATCGTCCTTTCTGCTTTTTTGGGGCGGATTTTTCGGAGATATTAGTATAATGACCGAATTGTGGTCATTTTAGGCCATTTCCGAACATACTTTTTTGTATAAGGTTCCGTACCGGAATAAGAGTATAAAGGGAATGGGGCTCGTATGTTTTGATAAAATCCGATCGAGACATATTTCAGTGTGCTGAAGAGCCACGTCAAGAGCTTCGTTTCCACTAACTTGCATCGACTTCGATTCATCCCTTCAGGCGAGACAATTGAGAGCAAGAAACGAGCACTGCTTTTGGAAGCAGCCAAGACTCACATCGGATGCACCACTCCAAAACTCGTCGTAAATGGAGAGATCCATTACGCGAAGTTGTCGGAGAAGGCAAAAAAAACATGGCGGATACGTGACTCGGAAATAAGCCTAAAACAATACATGTGGACCTTTCTGATTGTATCTTATCTGGCAGCATAAAGTACGAAACCAATTACCACTTTGGTTGGGACAAAACTCCACGTTTGTCAAAAACTCCAAATCTGAAGCACCTCACAAATTCCACTTAGGTTGCAAGCTAATCTCAAGTTGCTCAGGAAAGGTGCAGACAAAATGAGGCTTCACAAACACAGCTCAGCAAAAAAACACCCCGGCCCGTTCAATCTCGGACAAAATTGCAATCATTCACGGACGGAACCTGCCAAAAGTGATTGAACTTGCAACCAAACGGGGAAAAACACGCAATCAGAATCGGACGTCATCTTACCCATGTCTTTATCTTCTCACCTTGCAACTCAAACACAGTGCAGTAAATCATTTTCTCATTCTTCATTTATGAAACACACACCCGCCGAGCGACAACACGTGCTCGAGGCTTTCGACAGCGGCGGCTTCTGGAAGCTGGTTTGTGATGAGGTGGCTGTACGCTTGACCAGCTCAGGCGAGCTGGCTGATAGGCGTCTGGTGGCTGGCGGTAGCGAAGGGGTGGCGCTACGCCAGCTCAAGCACTTTAGAAAATCAAAGTACGACGCGCGTAGAGCTGGTGTATTAGCTCAATACGCTGGTCGATACCTCACGTTGTGTACCCTTTGACTCGGTCCTTTCAATGGGATCTCGGTAGGAGAGTTTCCTGGACCGCTCGTCGTTTCAGGCACTACACCGCTAGGGTATGACCGTACTACGAAGGCAAATATACAGGGGCTGCGACGGAGTTGGTCTCGATCAGCCAGCCAGATAGGGGTGCGAGCTTACCTCTCCTAGGTAGCTCGCGGGCTCAATATGAAATGCACCACTCGTATGTCTAGCACACCAGCTAGGATACGCAGTAGATGCAAAGAATACACTCACACGAAGTGCCTCAGACCCTTGACCTAGCCAGGATCCTCGGCAGACGGCACGAATGCCAGGAGCTATGTCCTCACGCTCTCACACGCACACACACCAGCCGCCACACTGGCGAGCCAACACACACTGCTCTTCACACGCTAGCGCACACAAACTTACTTGTAGGACGCGCGCCAACTCTGTCGAGCTGGCGGAGGCTGCGCTCTGGGGGGAGACTTGTGTGGTACGAGGGAAAAACGAGAGTCTTTTGTGTCAGGTTGCCCGCGAGGGTTTTCCTGCTTAAACTAATACTGCGTGTCTATGAGGCGCTGGGTCGCCAGCTTTGGACCTCTGAAAACCGATATGTAACCGGTTTGCTAGCTACTTCAACTGCTGGGTGGTACCTGACTGGTACACCTCGGATCCTGGCAGTTGGCGAGCCAACGCCGGCTCGCCGACCCCACGAGGGCTGGGGGGCCAACTCCCCCTCGCCCATTCAGTAGTATCAATCAAGCGTTCTAACCTCTTGCGACTGGGTCGCCCATCAAGACGCCAGGCACATCACCACAGGTTGCTGCAGATAATGGTTTCAAGCGCACAGCGATGTTTGCTGCATTTTTGGTGGGTACGCTCAAGGCGGCCCTTCAATGGGGCGACTCGACATACGAGTACAGGGGCTAAAATATTGTTCTCGTGTTTAACAATGCTGGATGTCATGAGCAAGCCAAAGATCTCGTGCATGAGCGGCTTTTGGAAGACGAATCTCTTCCTGCAAATCGCCTTCATCTCCTAAGGCTCGCGCCATACAGCCCGATGTGTAACCCCATCGATGGGTGATTCAGCACTTTCAAGGCAAAGGTCAAAGCGTTTATGGCTGCTCGTCGCCACCTTCGACTACGAAGTAATATGAGAACGTCTATCGAGGCACGAAAGCGCAACTTGCTCCTTGAGGCTGCTGACGACGATATGGAATCGATCACTCCTGGGCTTGTTATTAGTCACGAGATCCACGCAGCAATTTGGTGGGGCAAAGCGCTTTGTGTTGGAGATATGGAAATTTTTACTTCATCAAGTTAGTTTCTGCGTGTCTGCAGCCATCCTGTGCGTTTTGAATGCCGTTTTTCGTGATTGAATGCTGATTGAAGATGGACGTTTTGTTAGAAGCATGCACATTCCAGATTTGAGTGCTGAATTATCCAACTTTGGGCGGGCAAGGGTGTAGTCTGTTCTCGCCTATTCTAGGTACTAGACTATTTTCGGATGCATACTAATTGCAGCCTCTGGAGTACCGTGGTTTTGGCATTGGATATGAAGGCGGGCTTTAAATAGAGGAGCAAGGCAAACTTTCATAGGAATGTTTTGTGGCATCTAATTGAATTAGTGACACACTGGCTCGTGTCACGTGGTCGATTTCGGCTATCGCCCATTGATTTTGCATCCAACTCCCCCATGACTCCATCATGGAGTCCATGGTATCGAGTGCCACCTCAGATCTCTGTCAGTTCACAAATCTCGAACAACCACCACCACCATGCAATCTCATATTCCAGCCCACCTCCCGCGACTTGATGAAAACGCTTGTCTCGACCCATGTCTGCAGCAATTAGCGACTCAGGTGCCTGTTCCAACCGAGCGCAGACGCCAACGTTTAGCCCGCCAAAGTAAAAGAGCGAGTGTTATGGCGTGTGAGTGAGCACGAACCCAGGTAATGGAGATGGGTAGAGCGTGTACTCATGCGCGCCGTGTTGAAGTCCGCGCGCTGCAGTGCTTGCAGCGACGTCGTTTCTCCCTTGTCTGAGACTCAACAGCTCAGTCGAGATTGACGCTCGATATGATTACGTGGATGAGGTGGAGAGCAAGTACGGTGAGTGCACGTTGTTCACAGTCCGCGACAGCATCGAGGAGGTAAACTGTCATGACGCCTCTGCCTTTGGTCGAAATCGTACGAAATTTTCACGAGCTGTTGGCCTCACCAGGCCGCATGTATCCCACGATATTCCCGGTGGCTTGCAGTGTGCGCTCGATCGCAGTGACTTTTCAAAAATTGTCACCTACACCTGAGGTAGTTTTGGCCAATGAACATGACCTTTTTTCCACTCCTAAATTTAAATCGATACAATAATAAATATCTAGACCAGTATCATTTTTCACACTATATCGGGGTGACAAAGATAGAAGGAAGGGATGTCGGCACACTACACGATGCAGCCAGCAAAGAAGGCACGAACGAAGCGAATCACAGGAAACAGTGCCGAGAATGCGAGAGCATACGTGTCCGCTCACAGAACACGTGCACTGACTATGGCGGAGCGTTTGGATATCCTCGCGGTGCAAGCGAACCTGCGCTCTGGTATCAGCGGAGTCAGCATCACAGGGCCGGTCACCAATGCCGTTGCGGTTTTACTGAATCGCTCCCGGGAGACAGGCGGACAAGTGTGGTCGGAGTTCAAACAAACAGGCCCGGTATCAGTCAGCGCCATTGCAGCCAACAACGAATGCAAAGCTTCGCGTCTTCCTCTGTCGGTTCAAATGGAGGTCGACGTTCGCGAGTTCATTCGAACTCGGTGTCTCACTCGTACGCGTACAGTTGCGAAGGATGTTATGGCCTTGCTAGTTTGAGAACGGCTACATCTCCATTAACACTGCAAACGAAACTGTCGTCAAGTCTGCTCTTCGCTGCGTGCAGCGCTACTTCGTCAAGCAAGGTTACAAGCGGGGCAAGCGACAAGGATCAACGTATCGACTGTCCGCAGCCAACGAGCTGAAACGTGACATCTTTTTGACGCGCATAACCAAAACCAAACCGAGAAGAGAAGGGTGATCAACATGGATGAAAGCTACATCCATCAGAACTATGCCTGCCATGAGGATTCACTTTTTGACCCAGCGGATCCTGTCATTACAAAGCCAAAACACCAAGGACGACGGTTTTGTTTCATCGCCGCGATCATCGACGCAGATCAATCCGTCCCAGAGGATAAACGCACCGATCACGCGAAGGCACATCTCATCAAGGAAGGTATTGATACTTTTAAAGGTGGTAAGCACACGGAAGACTACCACGGTATGTTTAACGGTACATACTTCGTGCAATGGATTCAAAAAAAAAATGGATGATGTAGAAGCCAAGGGGCTCTCAAGAACTGTCATTGTCGTGGACAACGCCAAGTATCATCTCACAAAAAACCAGACGGTGTCCCAAAGCGCAGCGATGAAAAAGCCAACCTACAAGCAGCCTGCACGGCATACGCCATCGCGTTCGATGCAAAGGAGAAGGAGATGCTCTGGGCCAAGCTAGAGGCCTATCTGAACGCGCACGTGCGATCCGTTTGCGTGCAGATGGCTGCTGATCGAGGTCACGAAGTGCTCTTTGCGCCACCACACTATTCAGATCTACAACCGATAGAACTTGTATGGGCAAACGTCAAAGGGGCTGTCGGACGCCTGTACACTACAGATACGACCTTCAAGGACCTCCGTGATCGTCTCAGCGCTGCTTTCGAGTTGATCACCACGAAAACGGTACAACGATGCATCGATAGAGCGCGAGCAAGATTTGATGAGCTGCGCGCCGTTGTTGAGGATGTTGAGGATATGAGTGGTACAGTAGTGACAGCTCACATGACAGTGAAGACATATGATGTACGAGCGTGACACTAAGCCGAGCCCAAAGGGCTTACTCAAATATATATATGATTCGCGCAGGCACACGCACACACATACGCACGGGCGTGAATAAAAGTTGTGCTAGCTGGTATTTGCTGAAGTCTATGTGCGCGGTGGGAGGGTTCTCGGCGTAAACCCCCTCCGGAACACGGTGGGCGCATTGGGTTTCCTTGATTCTCACTGTTTGCTTTGTGGGAGATGGGGCGGTGTGGTCGATCCGAGTGAGAAATGCGCAACTGACAGTATATTGTGTACTCCTCAAGTCTGCGATAGCACTACCAGTGGCTCTGGTTGTGCTGAGCACCATGCGGTGTTCCTGGAGCTTCTAGAACCTGTGTTCTAGAAGCACGCTCAATGCTGGCAGTGTCCATATGCATGTGAGACAGAGACGGCGATCAATCTGCATGGACGGGTCATGGCAAGCTGCGCTCCGCTCCACACTGCCTCCCCAGACTCTGTCTCACTTGAATACATGCAACATGTAGTTGGGCTTGGTGCCGATGCTCCGCGTCGGGTAGTTGCTCGAGAAGATCTTGGTCTTGCTGGTCATAGGCGTATCGGCGGACAAGATCTGGGATGTCGCGCAGCATAGCAGTCAGGGGTTCCCACGAGTCTTCGATTTCTTGGAGCCCACGCCACGACACCAGTAGCTCCCACTGCTTTGACTCCGTGTTGTAGCGGTGGCCGTGGACGCGCTCGACGCCCAGCACGATTCCTTGTTTGCTGATGTGCTCGAGCACCTCTTCAGTCACCTCAAAGCTTGCGTCGTCGTAGTGCTTCAGACGCGACCCGTGTACCTCAAACTTGTCGCCCGTCAGCAGGTGTTCGACGACGAACGAGTACTGAAGCGTTTCGACTACACGGTACGGGCCCACCCAACGGACCATAAGCTTGTTCCCTCTCAGGCGTTCGTCGACGCGCGACCACAGCACGAAGTCACCGACGCCGAAGTTCTCTAGTTTGCCCTTCTTCGATGCGCTCTGGTACATGCGTGTTCTCTCCTTGCGGTCGTTCACCTCTTGATGCATCTCGTGCAGGCTGAGGCGTAGAGCTCCCAGCTCTTCCTCCACTACAGACAGGTCGATCGTCATCAGTTTGTCCTTCTTCTGCAGTGATCGAGGCAGCAACACCGTCTCGTGGGCAGGCGTCACATGCAGCCCAGTGAACAGCTCTACTGGGGCTTTGTTGCCGAGCGAACGCACTGGTGTTTGATTCAGGTTGGCCTGGACGAGAGGGAGGAGGTGTTCCCAACTCTTGGTGTCAAGCTGGTACTCGAGGAGTAGCGTACGCATGACTTGTAGGATGTCCCGGTTCAGGCGCTCGACAGTGCCATTGACCCATGGGGTGTACACTGGTACAAACGTGTGCAAGGCCATCATGCGGTCACGCAGGTTTTCGAGCAGTGCGTTCTTGAAGTGTGACCCATTATCCGATACCCACATGGCTGGCAGGCCAAAGCGCTTGGCCCAGTCGAGGATCGCAGCAGCAGTGACGGAGCTGGTCGGCGAGTCACAGGCGACAAGCTCACAGTAGTGTGTGAGCTCATCCTTCAGTACTAGCACATAGCAGGTCGTGCCGTACGATTCCCCCATGAACACGAAGTCGAAGTGGAGTACCTCGTTGCGTGCGGCAGGGTCACGCTGCTCGCTCCATGGGCGTTGGATGATGATGCCTCCCTTGATGTGCTTACACAGCAGGCACGTAGCCACGAACGTCTTCACCAGCGTCGCGAGCGACTTGATTTCAAACTTGCCTTGGAGTTGCACCAGCATCACATCTGCACCACGGTGTGCGTTGGCACCACAGTGTGACACGATGAGGATGCGTGTCAGCAATTCTTTCGCTTGCGCGGGAACCCACACTCTCCCCTCCACCGCGAGAACACCCTCCTCCGTTGCGACGGCTTCCTCTGGAGCATGGCGCTTGTAGCGCTGTTGCGCGTCGCGGACGCTCGTAGTCGTCGGCCAGTTAAACAATTGGTCTTGCAGGGGGCGAAGGCGAGACAGCGCCGGCGTTGACCGAGTCCGCACAGCTTTGGCAGTAACAGCGTCGGGTACCGCGCCGTGGAGCCACCGGGACACAAGGTCGGCCCACACGTTGTCGGTCCCTTTGACATGTTCGATCTCGTAACGGTAGTCGGTCATGTACAGCGCCCAACGCTGCAGCTTGCCGCGAACGTGCTTGCGGATCTCGGTCGCTGGGCTGAAAATCTGAATAAGGTTCGCATGGTCGCAGAAGAGCTTGAATCCAAGGTCACGGTGAAGTAGGTATTCGAGGTCCTTGGCCGCTTTCACAATGGGGAAGGCCTCCTTCTCTGCCACCGACCAGTGTAATTGTGGTCCCTTAAACATGCCTCCTTTGCAGATCAGAAGTTCATGCGATTGCGATGCCATTGGTGTGTCGGTCTTCCATTCGTTTACCTGGGTGACGACCATGCTCCACCCGAGGTCAGACGCGTCGGTACACAAGCACACCGTGGCTGTAGGATCGGAAAACGCGAGCTTGGCAGAGTTGGCGAGGTGATCGGTGAAGGTGCGGTACTGCTGCTGCTCTTGGTCCGTCCAGGTGAGCTTCAGGCTCTCAGCATGCCGTTGCTTGGGGCTACCACCGGCGAACGCTGCTTCAAGGTTGGCTTGCAGTGGCGCAGCGTATTGCGCGTAGTCGACAATGGTCTCACGCAGCCAGTTGGCAGCGCAGAGTAGCTATTGGAGATCCGCCGCCGATTGCGGAACGGGCAGAGAGCGCAGTGCAGATACACGTTCTGGATCGTGGCGAACGCCGTCGCCGTCAATGAGCCGACCGCACCACTCAATCTCGCGTGCGAACAAGCAGCACTTGGCCGCGTTCAGCTTGAGTCCGTACTCACGCATTCGATCGAAGAACTTGCGCAGCACAGCGATGAACTCCTCCGCAGTCTTCGCAAAGACAACGATGTCATCCACCCACACCAGCACGTTCTCATAGAGCATATCCTTCAGCACCTCTTGCATCTGGTTTTGGAAGTGGATGGGTGAGTCCGTGGCGCCCTGTGGCACGCGCAAGGGCGTGTACACCGTATCGCCGACCATGAACGAGAAGATCTCCTGGCTCTCTTCGTCTAGCATCAGCTGCCAGAAGCCTTTGAACAAGTCGAACTTGGCGAAGAAGCGAGCACCCTTCAGCTTCACCACGACGATCGACAGGTTTGGCATCGCTCCAGCGATGGGGATCGTGCGGATGTTCGCAGGCCGGTAGTCGATCACGATGCGATAATCCTCTATGACTCCCTTCTTGCGCACCGGTATCGCGATACAGACCCATCGGCTTTGGTTGTTTCTTCTCACATAGCCAAACCGCTCGAGCTGCTCGATGTAGTCACGGAGTGCGCGACCACGGATCTCAGAGTATTGGTGGGCTCGAGCACGATATGGCACTGTGCCCTCAACCAGCTTGACGCGTAGTGGTTCGAGCTTTGCTGGTGGGTCTGCACCAAGTTTGGTGCGCCAGAGATCTTTTGCTTCGTGTACAATATCACTGAGCACTTGTCGTAGCTCAATGGGGAACCCTTGCTCTGCAGCAGCGTCCAGGATCTTGTTCACATGAGCGGTCACGTCATCGTCCGTCGAAATACCAACAATGTCGTCGTCGGGTATGTCGTCGTGTGTTTGGTCATGATCAACCTTGGCTGCAAGCTGCTCGAGCTGTCGGTCGACGTCGATGCCCAGTGACTTGAGCTCGTTATCACCCAGTAAGAACTCGTCACTCTCGCTCTCGAGTATCAAGCACGTGACACGACGCAAGTTCACTGGGCCTGCAGCAGTCACGATCTGCAGGTCCACCGAGCAACGCTGGGTGCATTGAGTCGTTCGGCCATCGGCCACTTCAACCTCGATGGGTGGGTCCACTACGCTCAGGTTTACCGCGCACCCGAGCTCTTGTAGTTCCATCACGAGCTGGCGCGGAATCATGCTGCAGTCCGCGCCGCTATCGGCACGAAAGGGGACTTCGAGTACGCTATTGATGACAGCGGAGCGTTCGCCGTCAACTGCAAGCGACTTGATCTTCTTGGCGGTCGCGCGCTGGCTCTTTCGCTCTAACTGTTTCCTTCTTGCTTGCTCCTTCTGCTCGTCGGTCGCGTCTGGGCAGTGCATGGCCCAGTGTGGCCCTTTGCACACGAGACAGCAAGTGCGAGGCGGTCTCGGTACAGCATCGACCTCCTTCTCCTTCTTGATTGGCTGCGGGTTGCTCTTCTCTACGCTGCGTTGGCCGTTAGCCCTGGTCGTAGGTGTAGTCTTCTTCATCGGTTTGACCGTCTCCTTGGCGCCCTTTAGTTCTTGTGTGAGCAGGTGATAGTGTTGCTGCTCCCGAGCGCGCTCCAAGAGTGCATCATACAGCTTCAAGTCATCGCGCTTGAGCTCCGGCTGCACCTGCACGAGGCGCTCCATCTCGAGCCTAAGCACTTCAGGTGCGATGTTGTTGAGCAGGATTTTACACCGGGCCTTCATGCGGTCGTCGTAGCCGGGCCTGCCCATGTCTCCACCGCCGAGAACCTCGTGCAAACCGTTCTCTTCGATGATGCTATCGAAGCGAACGAAGTAGTTCAAAATACGTGCTTCTGTGTCACTCTCCTTTAGATCCATCTTGAGTTGCTCTCTGAACAGTCGGTCTAAGTCCGGGACGTGTTGGTTTTTCAGCGTACCGCAGCGTCTCGTGATGGCTTGTCCCAAGTCTTCATCAGTCACATCATCCACGTTCTTCCTCACGACGTAGCGGGCGAGGTGTTCGAAGATGCTCGGGTCAATCGAGCTCCTGATAGACACGAGCAGGTGCTCGTACTTCTCGCCGGTGACTAGGCATCGACTTCGGATCTTCTCCTCATACAGCTTGCGCTCGCGGACCCAGGCGATGAGCGACGCCTGGTCCCAAGCCGTCAGACGTGGTGCCTTGATGAACTCGAAGACTGGTTGCGGCACGTTCATGTCCACGTCGCCATCGTGATCTCGTGGTCCGTCACTCATGCTAGCTCACTATGGTATCGCGCACCCTAGGAGCGTGTCTTGAGCTATGGAGGTTCTCCCTCCTTAAAGCCGCGGCAAAGCACTTCTTCCGGACGAAGTCCAAAAGTATACTTTGTGGTCGATCCGAGTGAGAAATGCGCAACTGACAGTATATTGTGTACTCCTCAAGTCTGCGATAGCACTACCAGTGGCTCTGGTTGTGCTGAGCACCATGCGGTGTTCCTGGAGCTTCTAGAACCTGTGTTCTAGAAGCACGCTCAATGCTGGCAGTGTCCATATGCATGTGAGACAGAGACGGCGATCAATCTGCATGGACGGGTCATGGCAAGCTGCGCTCCGCTCCACAGGCGGATGAGATATCATCTGTTACTGTCGATGTCATTAAAGGGGGGATATGGGCTCTATAAGGGGTCATTCACACCTTTTTCAGGGAAATGAGCAGGTTTTGTTTGCTCTTGATTGAGAGCGAATCATGCGAAAAGAACGACATCGGTGGACGATACGAAAAACCTTGCGTTAGTGCAAAAACCCCAGGGGTAAAAATTACCTCCTCGATGCTGTCATCCACTGTCAACGCCATTTTCTACGACGAGATGTACTTGACAAAGAACACGAAGACTGGTGCCTGGACGTTGATTGGATGGACTCCGACTGTCCATGGAGAAACGCCTCATGAAAACGACTAGGAGCAGACCTGATTGTACCTGATTGTACACTATGAAGCTGTGGTGTGGTGGAGTGGTCCACGCTGTTCAGACAAGGTCCAGGCACTGGTGTGGTGTGGTCCACATCGTACAAGGTGTCTCAGTTTATATGTGTAGTTATGACGTTTACCCAAAGAGAAAATAACAATAAACAGTAGGAGTAGGAATAGTAGGAACAGTGTCCCTTGTAGAGGGACCTGATTCATAAGGGGGTTGGGGACAGAGGTCCACGACACCCCCACATCAAAAGACTTCCGATTTTACCAAGTCAAGCTCAAGTCCAGTCTCAACAACGGAAGTATACTCAAATCAAGTCATCCTTAACGTCTGAACCAGTGTAACACATCCCATTTGGCTCGAATCGCACACGGGAAAGAAGGGAAGCGCTGTGGAGTGTGAAGACCACGTTCAGGAGGCTACGGAAGCTACCCGACGCTATTCAGGAACCTCCCAATCGACACACGTCTGCGACTGGTTACCTTGGCGAGTTGTGAGGCCGCCATTGAAGGACTGAAGAGGAATTTCGGATTCCGATTCAACGTCAATCTAGGAATCAAGTCAAGAAGAAGTAAGTGCTGTCAAGCCGATCAAGTCTATTGTTGTTCGGGACGACCAGGAGAACAGCCTACATACGCCAAGTACCTGTTTTCTTGATCGACTCCACGACACTTCCTACACGGACCCAGCCTGGAGCTACACAAGCCATCGTCGTTCCTCAAGAAAATCGGCACAGCTGCATTGAATACTCGCAACGAAGTCGAACTCGTGAGCGTGTGCTTCAAGTCCTCATTCACGCGTCGACGCTCCAAAGTAACGCGTCCGCGATGTTATCTAGACGTCTAATTAGATGAATACGTGGAACTACGTAGTGGCTGTAGCGCTACCGCTGCTTACTCTTTACCCGACGTTACGATGTCAGGCGAGAAACTGAAGTCGATGGCTGTGTCGCTGCTGTCAAGGTCCAGTTGGCGCCGAATGTCGTCATCGTCCTCATCCATGCGTGAATCGGATTGCGTGTGTGTCATTTGCGACTCCTCCTAATGCGCCTCAACGGGCGTAAGTTCGCACTCAGCCGCATCAACAGGAACTGCATCATCCGCTCCGGGCTCGAGAAGGTAAAACATTGTGTTGACTCTGCTCTCGTTGTTGCGCCCCTCATTAGTGTAGATTGAGACCATCTTGTTGACCGTGTCATGCTTCAGACGGTTTCGAGAATCAGAGTGAAGAAAGTTGAACGTCGACCATGCGCGCTCGCTAGCTGCTGCTGATGCACAGACGCTAAATACTCGCAGTGCCAGAGGACGGAGTTCAGGGAACATATTGGTTCTCTGCCAGAACTTGAACGGTGGGTCTAGATAGTACTTTTTTCGAGTGTCTTGCGTCCAGCCTTCCTTAGTGTCCACAAAACGGTTGATGAGCTCGCCATACGCTTGCGGTGACAATCCACAAAGAAGATCTGCGCGCGTCGCGTAGTTCACAGCTTGCTCACGGCTGTCAAAAAAATCTTCACCATCGAAATTGGAAGTGGCCTTAGTGTGGTCGAGAAGGTAGGCGACGCCCATCGACGAGGTGTGTATGAAGTTCCAGCGCTCCTTGATAATGCCACGCACGACCTCCTGTAGTTCCGTTTAACCCTTTCGTTGCCGAATCGCGTATAATGACCACTTTATCGTCATTTTACGCTTTACTATCGAATTATATGCGCATATAAAGTACGCACAATGACCACTTCTCGCACATTTTAGACGAATAGAAATGCACCACATGGTGAAAGATTTCAGTTTCTCGAGCGAAGATTGAAAACTACGTCGTATACTACGGAAAACATGGAAAACTACATGCTAGCGAGGTAAGGCAGCCGCGGATGACGTCGCATAGGCTGGCCAACTCGCTGCCTGAGATTTGAATCGTGGAGTAACTTGCAGATTTATGTACATCGCACAAGTAGAACGAGGCGCATGGGCAGCTGCCTGAGCACACTGACTCCAAATATCCAACACGATCGTACAACACAATGCTTCAAACAGAGGATGTTCGCACCTGATAGCATGGTCATGACGCTGGAGCTGCAATGGAAGACGGAGGTAGAGATAGAGATGAACGCAGCGAAAAGAAGATATGAATAAAAGCAAATGTGTATTGACGCTTAGAGTTGAACTATATACGCATCACTAGCGTCAGATGCATGCGCAATCGATTCGCGTCCCGCAGTGTATCCGCCGTCGAAGTCAGACGAGAAAATGCTGGATGCCAACTCCCGTGGACTAAAGATCTCTTGTAGACTTACCGATTCTTGGCCGAAGCTGTTGTCATGTGCTGACGGGCTGAACATACCTTGTTCGTCTTGCACTGCGTTCGCTGTCAACCCATCGAATGGGCTGAAGATGAGTGTTGGCGGGCTCTCAGGTTGCTGGCTTGACTCGACCTGACTGGTTTCGACAACGGTGTCGAGTGCGAGTTGACGTCTCGCTTGAAAAATCTTCGACGAGCGCTTGATTCGACCCTTCTCGTTGAAGACACCGCGCGGCAAGTAGTAGTCGTGGAACTTTTGCCAGCATGTCCAGTCAGAGCGAGGACAGATGACGCTGGAGAGGCTCTCTTTAGGAGGATACAGCTCTGTGCAAACGCAGATGTTGTGCTGATGCAGTAGAGAGTCTTCATGGTCCACGGTCGTCCTTCAAACATGCACACCTTGCATCCACGTTTGCCGCGTGTGCCGCTTGGAAACTTGACCTTGGACAACGTGAAGTCGCACGGCGCGACGTATGGCGACATCACCTTGGGCGAGCTGGTAGTCGACTGTGACGATGAATGGCTGATGTCGTCTGCGAAGAGCAAACCATCATCTTCGGCTGTCTCCTTCCACTTCCCGGAGATCAGTTCCGATGCGAGATCGATCATGAACTGCCGATGCTGGTTGCGGAGACTTTGTCGGACTCGTCCACCATGCACTTCGTGACATAGGCGTTTACACGGCGCGATATCGACGAAAGCGAGCGCAAGCTTCTTGTGCCACTTTTGCATCGAGTGTCCGTCTGCCAAAGAGTACTTCGCTCGAGCTGATCTAGACGATCGACTCCTTGCATGTGCTTGTTGTACTCGGCGACACACTTCGGGCTGGGTAGCTGACGTGGTTTTTCCAATAAGCCGAGTCACTTCACCCATTCCTGATGAGTCCGCATTCGACAGATGTTGACGACCGAGCCATCCATCCAGGACGCCGCAACCATCTGTCCCGACTTGCTCACACCTTGAAGCGATGAGCCACGCGGCTCGTTTGACTTCTTCGCAAACATGTGTGCCTTGGGAAACAGAGCGGAGTTCTCGCGGATGGTGCCTCGACCGTACATCCCAACATCACGAAGACTAAGTAGCAAAGTCACAGACGTGTAAAAATTATCCGTGTTTACCACCCGCTTGGTGTTATGGAGGGGCTGAGTAACTTCGAGAACGATCTGACGAATGTTGGACGAAAACTGAAGGCGGTCGTCGAGATACTTGGCCTTGTCGGTGTCGATCACGCCCTTCAATCGATCTTCCATGTCACTTGCGCAGTGGAGTCGGAAACCAACCATGAGCCAAGTTGTGCACAACAACACGCGTAGATCTTGAAGTGGAACTTCCCGGTCGGCTTCGATGAGTTGTACACGATGAGGTGGCGACCAAACTTCGAACGACACGCGATGCTTGACTCGTCGACGGCGACGTTTCTTCCCAACACGACGTACTTGGTGCTTGTATACTTGAGCATGCTTAGGAGCGGTCGGATTCGCACAGGATCCTTCTTCAGCTGCTCGGGTGTAACCTTGTGTCGAAGCACAGGTTCTTGCGATGAACTGGAAGCGCTTCAACGTCATGAAGTTCTCGAGTCCGAATGTCGAGTGACGCCAAAAATCTCGTCTTCCGCTTGATTCCCCAGTAGTTGGAGTATCGCCCTTGTCCACGATGTCATGTAGAACATGATGCCGAAAAGAATCGCAACATCTCATCAAGAGTGACGAGTTTCCCTTGTCTGCAGCCGCATACGCGTTGGTCTCGTTCACCACAATCTTCCAAACGCCAACGGCAAATACGCAAGAAAACTTGAGGAAGCTGTTGAAAAAGATGCTTCTTGTCCTTTATTACCTTAGTCTCTGTTGTCCCATCCGATGAGTGTACAGATCTGAAGGCTCGCTCATCTTCTTGCCGGCTTGAAGTCGAGCTTCGTAATCTGCTCGACCATCTGCAGATTCGATGGGAGCGGGGTCTTGGTTACGAAAAGATCCGAACTTCCATCGAGAACCACGTAGTCGTCGAGGTTCTCGCAGTCAACCATTGCTTCAGCCGACGGGACTTCACAGATGTGCTTCCATGTCGCCTTGTTGAGAGTGCTTCCGCTGAGGGTTTCGTAGTTCTTGATACCACGTTCGACAACCTCACGCGAGACGCGATGCGTGTACATCTTCGACTGGAAGTTGGTGACCGTCCACCGAATCTCGTATGCCGGGCCACCACGCTTTTCCCTTGACAGTCTTCGCCATGCACGCGACCGGAGAGAAAAGACCGCCAACATCCTTGTAGAGCTTGGTCGGCATCCACTCCTCTTTGTCGCAGCAATACGAAACCATGCGACCCACCAACGGGTCGCGAGGCTTGGCTGGCGGTGACGCCTTTGGCTTGACAGGAGTACTCTTGGGCTTAGGCGGCGGCCATGCGGCGCGAGGAAGCTCCTGAACAACGGAGGCTCCAGGGGCGACTGGATAGACTTTCTTGGTGATTTTCGAGGCGATGGAATGGGCTTGGTTGGTGTCTTCCGAGGCGACGGAACGGACTTGTTCGATGTCCTGCGCTTGGGCTGCGGCGTCGGTGGGTCATCGTCCTCGAGGTCTTCAAAGTCGGAATCGCTAACGGGATCGCGAACCAACCTCTTTCGCTTGGCGGCTCGAATCGCGCCAACACGACGATTGTAGCATGCCGCGCTGCAGTAGCAAGCGTCGCCTGGGAACTCGGTGATGTCGTTTCCACTTGCGTCCTTCAACGACAGGGCCTTGCAAACGTCGTTCGCACAGAAGTGATGCATCGGCTTCGCACATCGAATGCACGATCTTCCGACACCATCGGGACCCTCACCGCAGGTTGCGCATACTTGCATCTCGTCAGGCTTGGATGTGGCAACATCGGGCTCGACTCGGTCACCCACCAACTCGTCATGATACGCCTTGACCGACTCCTCCGGCAGGTTCTCCTCAGGCTCCCACGTCTGGTCGTCGAAGCCAAGCCAAGCGACGAGATACTCGGTGACCGAGATACCTTTCTTGGAGGTCTTGCGCATCTTTAGCAGTTTCTCGACCACGTACTCGTCGGGTGCTTCGGATTCATCACGAGGTGACGCGGGCATGGACGACGCCAGATCGACTGTCGAGTCTCCGACAATAGTGTCTTTGTCAATGTTGAGTCGGGCATCGAGTTGGATCTCGTCAGGCTTGGATGTGGCAACATCGGGCTCGACTCGGTCACCCACCAACTCGTCATGATACGCCTTGACCGACTCCTCCGGCAGGTTCGCCTCAGGCTCCCACGTCTGGTCGTCGAAGCCAAGCCAAGCGACGAGATACTCGGTGATAGAGATACCTTTCTTGGAGGTCTTGCGCATCTTTAGCAGTTTCAGCAGCTTTTCCACCTCGTACTCTTCGGTTCCATTGGATTCGCCATGAGGGGACTTGGGCGCGGGCGACGATAACTCTTTGCCAGAATGGTGTCGATGTTTGTTGGGACTGGCTGACGTCGACACAAGAGTCTTTTTGCAAAAGGCAGTAACGAGATCTGGCGGCAGGTTTTCTTCAGGCTCCCACGTTTGGTCGTCATACCCCTCCCAGGAAACGAGAAACAGGCGAGAGTCCCAGTCATCAACTCGGACGATCTTCGTGTCGAGCAGCTCAGCGACAACATATTCGCGAGCGCGAGGCTTCTTTTTTGTCGGAGGGCGAGACACTGGACGGACACGCGGGACTTGCGCTCGACCCGTTTGAGAACGCGTCCGAGCGAAACTCGATCTTGTTACCATGCCGAAAAAGAAGAAATGGTAGTCAGATGGCAGCGTTGGAGGGCACTCTTGAAATGGTTGGTCATCCAGAATCGGCCATAAACGTGTCACCCAGAAAGTGTTATCCTGAATAGGGCGCGCTCAGCTTGGACCGAAAAAACACGAGATACGAGATCATCCAGAATTGGGAGCGCTCAGCTTGGACCAAAAACACGAGATACGAGAGATATCTCAAGACACATACAATGCATGGATGCCAATAATACTGCCTCGGTTGCGTTGTCGCGATAAGAGCCCTTGCTTGGAAGCCCATTGCACGCCGCAATGTAATCACTGCGACGACATGAAAATCGCAACCGGAATCATGTCGCCACTCGCAGTCGCAATGTGAACCGACCCGTCGCACGGCATCATTATCGGAACACCATCGCCATCCGGATGTAATAACCGCAGGAGACGATACTCGGCCGCGTATGTTTCAGATCAGTCACTTTTGGCGTCACATTGCCAGGAATAATCAGTATCACATCGCCATCGTGATTCACTGTGACAATCATCGCCACAAATACCGGGACTGTCATTGCCAACGAATCGGCCCAGGTGTCGTCGTGTGGCGTTGCTATCGCCACGAGCACATCACCAGTGTGATCGTCATTGCGTTGCCAAGTACTCGTCGCTGTCACGTGTCGCATCCACGTTACCAGTTCGTCGCCAATGCGAGAGAAAACGCCATATACCAATGTCGTCGTCAACGCCGCATGCCATTGCCCCATTGAGACAGTTACGTGCTGTGCAACCATGCAGGTGCTCGAGCTTTGGCTGGTGGTTTCCTTGCATCGTGTAAGCGGCACTGGTACTGCCACCAACCCACTCCAAGCGACTGCATGGTACACCGGTCGCCATATTGTCGCGTGCAGGGAGGGCTAGATCCTCTCGCTATGAAGGATCGGCGAGTCCCTGCACGCGACAGCAGACCACACGCGAATGCCTCAGCAGCGGTGATGGGCATTGGTGCTGATTCTGCAACAAAAATGCGAGATTAGCAATTGACATCACAGATTCGGAGAATGAAGCTCACCTGATGGGTAGACGGAAAATTCTGAAATGATTGCCAACGTGAAAGATTCGGCATGAAACTTTCACTCGGAATTGCCTAGCTGAATTGTCACTCCGAATTGTCACTCCGAATCATTGTGAATTGACTATCAGGTCTTTATTTCAACCAATAATATCGATTGATTTTTTAACTGTAAATTATCTTTCATCCAATCAGATTTGCAACCATATTTTCAAAAAACCTCAAAATGTCAGAACCCGTCGCACGACCACACGTTTCTTTTCATTCATTTCCGCTTTTCCGCTCGGTCCGCGCAAGGTAAGTTGGACAGGGCCAATATGCGCTGTTGATACGTTTTCTCATTGTACATGCCTGTTCAGGATCGTTGCTTGCATACACCGGAACGCGTGCCTCCGCTTCGGTTCGCGGTCGTTTCGACGAGCGCTCGCGGCGTCGGCATCGTTGCGCGCTCGCGGATCGGCGTTTGCGTGGGGCCTGCCGTCACGCGCGGAGACTCGCCGGTCTTTCTCGAGAGGATCTAGCCCTCTCCGCGCGTGACGCGAAGGCGGCCAGTGACTCGACTCGCGCTTCTCGCTTTGCTCGTGCGAGTACTAGTGCTGCTCCGCAGCGCAAAGAAAGCACCTGCCATGGCGAGAGGCGCGAGCGCGAATGCACGCCACGCGGGTGCCGGTCGGCGTGCGCCGAATGATGACGGTGTTGCGAATGCAAGTCAACCTCCGGAGCCGAAAGATGCTGCTTCCCCCGGTCTGACTCCCTCCGACGATGCGCGTGGTGCCTCCGGCGACGTTGCTCCCTACGCGTCTATTCGAGGTGCTGCTGTTGGTGCTGTCGACTCTCGTGATGCTGCTGCTGGTTCTGCGACTACGCGAGGCGCTGCAGGCGCTACCGTCTCACGCGATGCTGCTACTGGTTCTGCGTCTACGCAAGATGCTGCAGGCGCTGTCGTCTCTCGTGATGCTGCTGCTGATTCTGCGTCTACTCGAGGTGCTGCCGGTGCTGTCGACTCTCGTGATGCTGCTGCTGGTTCTGCGTCTACGCAAGATGCTGCAGGCGCTGTCGTCTCTCGTGATGCTGCTGCTGGTTCTGCGTCTACTCGAGGCGCTGCAGGCGCTACCGTCTCACGCGATGCTGCTGCTGGTTCTGCGTCTACTCGAGGCGCTGCAGGCGCTACCGTCTCACGCGATGCTGCTGCTGGTTCTGCGTCTACGCAAGATGCTGCAGGCGCTGTCGTCTCTCGTGATGCTGCTGCTGGTTCTGCGTCCACGCAAGATGCTGCAGGCGCTGTCGACTCTCGTGATGCTGCTGCTGATTCTGCGTCTACTCGAGGTGCTGCCGGTGCTGTCGACTCTCTTGATGCTGCTGCTGGTTCTGCGTCTACGCAAGATGCTGCAGGCGCTGTCGTCTCTCGTGATGCTGCTGCTGGTTCTGCGTCTACTCGAGGCGCTGCAGGCGCTACCGTCTCACGCGATGCTGCTGCTGGTTCTGCGTCTACGCAAGATGCTGCAGGCGCTGTCGTCTCTCGTGATGCTGCTGCTGGTTCTGCGTCTACGCAAGATGCTGGTGGTGCTGTCGACTCTCGTGATGCTGCTGCTGATTCTGCGTCTACTCGAGGTGCTGCCGGTGCTGTCGACTCTCGTGATGCTGCTGCTGGTTCTGCGTCTACGCGAGGCGCTGCCGGTGCTGTCGTCTCTCGTGATAATACGCCTGCACCGACGTCAGCTGATGGAGCCGGCGAGCCGAGCGACAGCGATTCAGCAAGCAACGTGAGTGCATCCAAAGACAAGGGCGTTGCTGCTGCTGCTGCTGCCGCCGCATCAAGCGAGGACGACGCCAACAAGAGCTCAGCAGCCGAGAGTGAAGGTGACGACGCCGATGCAGCGAGCGACAGCGATTCAGCAAGCAACGAGGGTGCATCCAGAGACAAGGATGCTGCTGGTGGTGGTGCTGCTGCCGCACCAAGCGAGGACGACGCCAACAAGGGCTCAGCAGCCGAGAGTGAAGGTGATGACGCCGATGCAGCGAGCGACAGCGACTCAGCAAGCAACGTGAGTGCATCCAAAGACAAGGGCGTTGCTGCTGCTGCTGCTGCCGCCGCATCAAGCGAGGACGACGCCAACAAGAGCTCAGCAGCCGAGAGTGAAGGTGACGACGCCGATGCAGCGAGCGACAGCGATTCAGCAAGCAACGTGAGTGCATCCAGAGACAAGGATGCTGCTGGTGGTGGTGCTGCTGCCGCACCAAGCGAGGACGACGCCAACAAGGGCTCAGCAGCCGAGAGTGAAGGTGATGACGCCGATGCAGCGAGCGACAGCGATTCAGCAAGCAACGCGGGTGCATCCAGAGACAAGGGCGCTGCTGCTGCTGCCGCTGCTGCATCAAGCGAGGACGCAAACGCCGACAAGCCAGCCCGAAAACGTGGTCCCAAGTCTAAGACTAAGAAAGCCAGGGACCGGTTAAAATACAAGGAGAAACGAAAGGGCAGCAAGAAGCAAAAGAAGGGTCCATCAGCCGACGGTGACTCCGATCCGCCGCTAACACCGTCATCGCCTTCGACTCCGGCTTCGTTAACTACGTCTTCAGCGATCGCGTCAAGACCAAGTGCGCCTGGTAAGCGCCGGCGCGCTCCAGTAATTGAAGACGAAGAAGAAGACGAACAGGATGACGAAGACACCGAGCCTGACGAGCGACATGCAACTACGACGACAGCTCCTACAGCGCCTGAGGCACAGTCGACCGACGGTCCGGTGAGGCGCCCAGCTGGCAAGCGGCCGCGGCCAACACCACCAGCATCTGTTATCCCGCCACAGCCGTCGACGACGGGCGACAACGTACAAAGGCCTCCTGCTGGTAAGCAACCCAGGGCGGCAAGCGATCAGACGAGCACGAGCGAATCGAGCGGGTGGAAGCCACGGGCTAACAAGCGGCTCAAGCAGCGAGACATTCCAGTCGGCTATCACCTCGTGCAGCGAATTGAAGACGTCCGAAGATCCAACGGTGTTCGCGAGTACCTCGTGGTCTGGGCACACCCGAAACCTGGCGAAGCGAAGAAAGAGTGGGTGAGGCATCTGAACGATCTCACCCACTTTAAGCGTGATCTCGCCGCCATTGCAGCTTGGAAGAAGGCGGGTTCAAGGTTCAAGACCTTGAAAGATTTTCTTAGCTCAAGTCAAGGCAAGCAGCACAAGCCACCTAAGGCGCACGGAGCTGGCGATAGCTGGATGGCTTGCGGCTACGATGCCGTCGGTGTTGCTCTTGAGCTCCTCGCCCTTCCGAACCCAATCAACGATGCTATGATCCAAGAGTTCCGCGAGCGAGGAGCGAAGAGGCGGAAGATTGATCCTTCGATCATTGCCGAAAAGGGCGTCACATGGCCCGCTCTTCGCCAGTTTATCAAGTCCGTCGAATTGATCGACATGGACGTCATTGATCAGAACATTTTCAAAGGAAACGGCGAGGGTGTTGACGCGCTGGCGAGATTGCGTTTGAATGATGGCGTATATATTGTCGGTGCGTGGTCAATCCAAAGCGTCGGCCACTGTTTTGTTCTTGAAATCTCCGGCAATGGTGAAGGCGTGTCTATCCACGAACGCGATCATATTGAAGACGTGAAATGGTTGTCTACGTGGCTCAAGTCCATTACATTTGTTCGACGTGTTGTTCCGAAAACAAGTTAAATGTTTGTGGTAAGATTTTGACTTTATTTTTTCAACTGTCGTGTCTACAGTACTACTTTGGCCCGTGTATAAATGAAAATCTCTACGCCTGCGTCTTTGTAAGTCACCCCGACTACGATTGTCTTCGCAAGCGTCCAAAGTTGGCAGAATGCCTTGCTGCAACGAGAGCTGTGACGTGCACAGAACTGTTGTGACAACGCAACGACTCTAATTTTTGGAAGCCAGCAGAGATCTTCAAGCGCAAGGTTCGCCAATGCTGTGAACAGTGTGTTGTGTGAGAAGACATGCGTTACTGACGCAAGTTGAGGAAGGTCGCTGATGTCGGTCTGCGAAATATCAGCAGCAACAATCTTCACTCGAGACAATCTCGGCTGGTCGATGCGATGAGCTGAGAGAATTTGCTTGAGAAGTGATATCAGTTCCGGACGCATCTCCACGGCGACGCACTGCCGAAATCGACTCTGCAACGCCAGCTGTATGACAATGTTGCCTACACCTGCACCAATGTCTGCGAAGACGTCATCATCGCGGACTTCGTCAACTGTGTGGAAAGCTTCAAGGAGGACGCTTACACCTTGTTGACTGAGCTCGCCAACATTTAGATCACCTCGACCAGAAGGTTGACGAACGTTTGATCTTGTCACCTCGCCCAGCACGTTGCCTGTGATCATGATAGACATTGTTTCAGATAATGGCGTCGAAGCCTCGTCTTGATCCAAGCACGAGTTGAACTCCTCGAGTAGTGACAGACGCTCTCTGCGCTTCAGCCGCTTGGTCTTCCTGATATCGTCTTGGTTCACGGACTGAATTTCAGCAGGCGATAACAACAAATTCATTCTTGCTTCCTGATTTGCCTGGCTCAAGCATGCCGCCATTTCTTGGGACAGCTCAAGCGTGGGTGCTTTTTCAGTAGGGTACTTGCGTTGCTTGTGCTTTACTAATGAGTTGCGCGACCTGAACGGTGGATGATCGCATAAGTCGCATGTAGCTTGAACTTCATTACGATCCTTTCTCTTCTGTTGTCTTGCTTCACATATAGCTCGATTCGGGTTGCACTTACAGAAGACTAAGTGATCAAGTACGTTCTTCCATTTAGAACCTCGGTACTTACAAGTCATCATCAGCGACTCGACAAAACCCCTCGGGTAGATGCGAATGTCACCACTTTCAGTCACAGCATTGTAGGGACACGGGAACCTAGCTTCGACAAAGATGGATTTGTCTTGAGGTGCACTTGTAGAGATGACGAAATGTAAGTAGAGAGCAGCTGAGCGCTGGACCATATACAGTGTTCGTGGCTGAATAAAAATAAAGTTCCCTTGCTTCATCACGTGTTTTTTCATCTTCGCGGTTGGCTTCTCACCACTAGAGGTTGAGACCTCTCCAATTCCATCAACACAAACCAGCAACACGCTTGCCGTATCGTATTCCACAAGATCATGCGCCGTTATACTTGATCCTATTAGTCGCTCCGAAAAAATCACATGTCGGGCAGCAACATTCCATACGGATGTCTGCGGAAACATGGATTCGAGGGCACCACTGAGAGCAACCATATCTTCATCTTCATTTTCAACGTAGGGAGCCAGAAAATCATCTGATGGCGCCAGTCTCGAACGGATCAATATTGCGATGCGGCGGAACACTTCCGTGCCGAGAGGTATCATCGCTGCATCTGGATGCATCTTCACTTCAAATTCGGTATGACACAATGATCGTCAACACACTTCCTATCGCGATCATTCACAACGTCAACAACCACCCATCAAGCAGTGGGACCGATAAATTCGGTGCACTGTTTGCGCACATTCGGAGAAATTCCCATCCCGTAATATATTCTTGCGCTATTTTATCCAATCATATCGCTTTCGGAAATCGCCTTAAATGACCACATTTCGGTCATTATAGAAACATCCGGGAAATATCTGCCCTGAAAAAGCAGAAGGGCCGATCGGAAATGGGCCTTAAATGACCACTTTATCGTCATTTTAGCTCTTAACTATGGAAATTGCACTATACAAAAAACAAGTCAAAACAGCGGCAACGAAAGGGTTAAGTGTCTACGGCTTGGACGGGGGCTGCTTTGCGTGCTGCAGGCTTCTTCTTTCCTTGACTCGAAATTTGCGACGCACCACCACTCTTTAACACCACTGGTGTATTGTAGACTTCGTGATTGAGCAGCTCCTTGAACAACCCATACACCGTGGAGCTGCTGCAAGCGTCCTTCTCAAAGTGTCCGAGAGTTTTGTTGATCGGCGATAGCATCTCTAAAACGTTCTCGGCCATTTCCCAAAAGCTTGTGTCGCTCAACGTTTCCTTCACCGAGGCTATCATTGACTTGTTCTCCATCGAATTCTCATGTCGCTCGAGAAGATCATCTTGCTGAAAGAGAGCTTGCAAAACACCCCTTTTTTGTATGACTGCACGAATGCATGCCCCCGTTGAGTACCATCTTGTCCGAACCGGTAGCTTGAGGGAACACTTGGATGCCGACCTCGTGCAGCGTTCCATTTCGCGAAATACGCTGATAAGACCAGTGCGACTCCGGATGAAGTTGCTCAGCTCGACACAGCGATCTGTTACCGTCTTAAAAGATGCGAGTTTATGCAGATCATGAACGATCAAGTCCATAGCGTGGGCGGCACATCCGTTTGCCATAACCCATGGCTTGCTTCTCTCCATCATCTTGTGCATTTTAAGCATTAGACTGGTGTTGTCACTCAAAACACCAACAACTTTCCTGAAGCCGATATTGCTCTCGATATCGTCGATTGCGTTGCAAACCTGCGAGAACATGTACTCAGCGGTGTGCTTAGCCGCACCAGTGCAAACCGACGACCAAAACACTGGCTTTTTTCCCGGAACCGAGACCATAAAGTTGACGATGCTCTCGTTGTTTGGATCTGCCCACCCATCGGTCACCAACGTCACGAAATGTGCCATGCGAAGCTCTTCGATCACCTCGTTGCGTTGATTGGTGTACAATTGACTCAGTAGGGGGCCAGCAACACGCTGACGAGAAGGGAACGGAAAAGTTGGGCACAGCATGCTGATAAATCTCCGGAACTGCTTGTTCTCGACCAAACTGAAAGCGCTCCCCGATGTAACGATGAACGCTGTGAGCGCAAGAAGCAGCGACTGTATCACCTCGCCGATACGACGAGTATCTTCACGGCCGCCACACCAACAAGGGCACGAACAAGACCCTTCGCCCAAGCACTCTGCCAAACGCTTCCGAGGGGTTGCGTTGACTCTCTCTGGCGACTTGTGTACCGCCAAGGCTAAGGCCGTCAGCTTTTCTTGTGGAAACTTGCTGCACATCGATGCATGCGCCACGAGGTGGGGTGAAGGCTGCGCGCTTTGGATCCGCTTGCCACAGCCATCGCATACCGCAGTTGGGTGTGCCTTGCCAGGGACCACGATACGCTGGAAACCCGTCCACATTGGGTACTCCCTGTCGTCGTCGATTGGTGCCTCCATGTCGTCGTTCATCTGCAGCTTGTGTTCAAATGACAGACTGCTTTGGAGGCAAGTTCTGCGCACTGGCAACTCGTGAGAGTGATGGTAAACTTCAACTAGCGGCTATCAAGCATCGATGTAGACTAGACTACTGTACACGTTTTTCAGCTCTAGTCCTCGCTTCTAGCCCAAACCATCACAAACCACGATCCATCCTGCCAGGATTCCTCGATGCTTGGCATCTTCGTCGACTGTCGCAACTTCAACATGCGATTAATCAGATCTGATCCCCGGAGCTGGACTCATTCTTCTCAGACGCTACGGGCCAAAGTGGCTCGCTGCATAGAAACCCAAGATGACGCGGGCGAATGACTGACTGACTGACTGACTGACCGACATCCGCGGCATGTCCATGCCGCGCGGTCCCTGTCATCGCTGTGCGTCTGCAGCGACCTCCACACGCCATGAGCCTTCGCCCACCCACAGCACACAGCACCCACAGTGTGTCAAACGAGCCGCGCAGCAACACGCGAATCGCCATCTCCAGCTGGTGTCAGCCAGTTCAGCGTTCAGCCTCATCCAAAGATCCCTCGCCTCCCTTTTCTTCTCTCGTCGATCGTCGCATAAGCAATCCGCTCTCTCTCTCTCTCTCTCTCTCTCTCGCTCGCTGGTCGGATCGTTGGAGCACACTCTTCCATTCGCTTTCTTCGTGGAGGCACGCACGAGACGTGACCGCGACACTATGTTGGAGTCGATCCGTCGGTGGCTCGGCGCGCTTTGCCACGGCGACGACCCGCGGGAGCAGCTGATCGAGTTCCCGTCGCTCGTGTTGACGAGATCGACCTCTCGATCTGCTCGGTTTTCGTGGCTGCGTCGCCGTCTGACAGCGCTGCGATGGTTGCGATGGAGGTACTCGATCCGCCAGGAGGTCCACAGCGCCACGGAAGTCGCGATGGATGTCTTGTCGCCACGGAGCAAACCGACGAAAGAAGAAGACAAGCATTTCGAAGACGAAGAAGATATCGATGTGACGGTGCGACTGTCGCTCGCGGGCTTCACGTCGCCCTGGGTCTTTGAGTTTGAGGACGACGATGACCGCGATCTGCTGCTGCTACGTCGCGATGATGAGGACGACGACGAAGACAACTACGAGACGTCCTGGAGAGAATCGACTGTCATTGCCACCAACACCACGACGACGACGACGACGACAACGACAGTAGACTCGTACGAGTCTCTTCTGACCACTCGGTCGCACGCCAAGCGCAGGAGGATGCGACGAAAAGCTAACGTTTTGCCGAGTCGACGCCGCTCCTCTGTCTCGCTTCTCCACCGTCTCTGGTCGTTTCTCGGTCGCCTCCGCCGTCATGTGCGACGTACTTTCACTCGTCGCAGGACACGCGCGAGAGCAAGAGCGAGAGGAAAGGCAAGAACGAGGGTACGATGGTCCCCGGTCACCAAGCGTTCGTCGCCACTACCGACGCCTCGCACCATCTTCATCGAAGCTCGATGAAAGAAATGAGAGCAACGTCTATTTATCTACGCATATACAATGGAGACACACATCATCCCTCTTTCGGTGTGAGGGGCGCTGAGCGATAATCCTCTGCGTCCTGAAGGTGTCGTCGCTGGCCTTCGACGTCGGCGTCGTCTGTCTTGCGGTGGCGGTCGAACATGATCTTGAGCGAGAGCAGGATGATGGCACCAACGAGCTCGATGCTCACGGGGATCCAAATGGGCCACAATGACTTGCCAGCCCCGTAGATCGTCACGAGCGTGAGGCCGCCGACGTAGAGGCACATGAACGAGTAGCTGAAGTCGTTGGCGCTTTTCGTGCGGTAGACCTTTAGGATCTGCGGCACGAGCGCCGCAGAGATCACGAATGAGCCGATGAGGCCGAGCACATCGAGGATCGCGTCATGGTTCACCATCGCTTGGGATTGCTGTGTATGTTCTGCTTGTGGAAGTGTGGGCACGCGGAGAGAAACTGGAGACTGGCGACGCTTGAAGAAGACGCCCCCATAAAGAGAGAGAGAGAGAGTGAGTGAGTGAGTGGGCGGCAGAGCGTGGCATGCCATGGGCTGCACCGCATGTTGAACGCCATCAAACAAAAGCTGACCAATGTCTTCATTCGACAACTTGGCTTACATAATAGATGGGATAGATGCTGGATGAGGGTGCAGAGTGATGGTGGGAAAACATCGAATGAACGCCAGCGGAAGCGTCACGTGGCGCCGCCTGACGTCATTCCAACGGACAGGAAGAAGATAAAGATGCATCCAATGCATCCGACAATGCGCTCTGCTCTCTGGAGAAGAAGACGTTTGATTACGTTAATTGTATAGAGATGGCGGTATTGTGCAGTTCTAGTGCACCAGTACCAGTTTCTCTTGGCTGCGTGTGTTCAGGGCTGGAAACAATTTCATTTTTTATTGAGCGGGCTCCAGACGACGAAACAATAAATAATGGCACTAAGTGCAATACATTGTAAATATCAGGCACTTAGTGGTCCCAGGTGCAGTTTGGACGATGGAGTTGACAGAATGTCGGCTGTGCGAGAAAAATAAATACAAAAATGTGCAAAAGGTTCTTCAAAATCACATTTTGTTGGATATTGTGTCTCGAAAGAGCCATGCAGGACGCAAAATGTTGGCAATTCCACTAAGTAGTTGAAGCAATAGTGGGTCAATAATTTGAAAAAATTGTCCAATACCAGTGGAATTTGTGGGAGGTTGCCCCTAAATTATTCAATTTTTCAATATCCACTAATTGTACATTGCAATCATTTTTCTTCCAGCTCTGGCGTGTGTTACCTGGGCGTCAGCGATCCTGCGTATGCGACCGAGTCACTTTCGATGTCGTGCGCGGCGCCATTGTTGTCCACAATCTGCTCTTCGTTGCGCGAGTAGAGCCACTTCAACGTGAGCGTCGTGAGGCCGCCGCAGAGCTCAAACGATCCGGGAATCCACACGGGCCAAAGACCTTCTCCGAGTCCGTAGGTCACGATGAGCACTGAGCCAGTGATGAAGAGGCATGAGTACCCGTAGCTGATGTCTTTGGCGCTCTTGGTGCGCCAGATCTTGTAGATCTGCGGCACGAGCGACGCCGCGATGACCGAGGAGCCCAGCAGCCCTAGCACGTTGTAGACCTCGCTGCCCATTGTAAAGAAGAAGCGGAAGAAGAAGAAGACGAGGAAGAGGAAGAGGACGCTGGAGTCGGATGAATGCCTTGCGTGTCAAATACCGAAATGCATCAGTCGAAGGATAACACCATTGCCCTGCCTGCCTTCCAACCACCACGATGACTCTGCGACATGTGCACACTTGATGGGAGGCCGCGAGAGAGTGATGGTCATGCTTAGCTTCAAGTGATTAGCACTGGTCATCACCATGCATTTCCATTGCTATGGGTCTCATGACTGGACGTCGTCACCACGCTCTCGCTCTCTCGCTCTATGGCTGTCGTCGTCGAGTAGCGCTGCGCAATCCCTCGCAGGCGGCTCGCGACGTCGGCAGCTGACGGACGCTGCTGCGGCTCATGCGCCATGCAGTCCCTCGCGAGCCGCACGACCTCGGCGTCGCTCTGGCGGTGGAAGCGCACCTGCAGGTTGCCCTCCGTCACGAGCAAGATGATGGCGCCGTCGGGCATTGACTCGCCACCGACGTTGTACGGGATCTCGTGCGTGTCGAGCTCCGAGAGCACCACGCCGAACGAGAACACGTCGGCCGACTCGCCGTAGCGCCCGCCGACCATGACCTCGGGTGCCATCCACCGCAGCGTCCCGACGCACGTGGTCATCGTGCTGCTGTTCTGGTCAGCGCGTAGCCGCGAGACACCAAAGTCGATGAGCTTGGCGCGTTGTGCGTCCGCCGACAGCAGCACGTTGCGTGACTTGAGGTCGCGATGCAGCACCGCAGGCTGCAGCGAGTGGAGGTACGCGAGTCCCTCGATCACGTGCCGTGCGATCTGCAGCTTGCAGGCGTCAAAGCCCACGGGTCGTCCTTGGTCGTCGAACGTCTGCAGCAACGTCCGCAGGTCGCCGCCGTCCATGAACTCGGTCACGACGTGCACGTCGAGAGGGTCGTCCCACGCGACGCCGACGAACTGGATGATGCGCTCGTGCTGCAGTGTGGCCATGAGCTTGGCTTCCGAGAGAAAGGCGCTGCGCTCGTACTCGTCTTGGCGTCGCTCTGGCGCGAGGCGCTTGACGGCGACGCGGCGGCCGTGAAAGTGGCCGAGAAAGACTTCTCCAAACGTCCCGCGACTGAGCAGTTGCGATACGGTGAGCTCGTGCATCGGGATCTGTAAGGCAGCGATGGCGTCGTCAGAGACGTCAACGAGCGGTCGGTGGGGCACGGAAAGCTGCGTGGATGACTTGAGTTCCAGCGGATCGTAGCTTGACAGGTCGAGTGGCTTGGGTGCACGGATGACGGGCTGCCGTTTGGAGCTACTAGCGGAGCTCGCCAGCTCATGAAACACCGGTGAGTGGGCCTTAGCCTGCCGACGTCGCCTCCGCCACAGCACAATTGCTAGCAACACAGTGAGCACTACTATACACGCGACAATGGGACTGATGATGACGGCAACGTTGTTGCTGCCTTGCTTTCGTGTCGCTGCCCGCGGCGCTGCTGCTGCTGTTGCTGCTGGCGACTCGCTGCTGACTGTGTCGTTGACCTGCTGTTTAGAGGGATCAACGCACACAATGACTCCACCCGTAAACGCCGTGTTGCTGGGCAAATCGCCGCAGTCTCCTCGGAACGCGATATCGGTGAACCCTTTGTCTTGTGATTCGAACAGGTTCGCGATATTGGTCTTGTTGTCGAGGCTGTCGCGGAGATTGAACCGAGCGTTGGCGTACTCGACAGCGGACAATCGCACGATAAAGCTCGTTGGTCGTGGCGTTCTGTATGCACGGTTCCAAGTGTGAGACAAACGGACTGGGCGTGAGCATTGCGTGTGGCGAGCGCACATGGAGAAGCGAAGCGACTCGAGCTTGGGATACGGTCGCTCATAGAGGATCGCAGGCAAAGTGTAAAACGCATTCCCATCAAGATGACTGGGTTCCACAGTTTACGAGTCGTATGAGTCGACGTTGTATGAGAAAATTGTCAGCACAGCGGTCTCACGTACAGTGTCTTGATGCTCGTGTCACTCATATCGCGTGGCAGCTTGAGCTTGAGCGAGATGTCCTCGAGATTGGAGAGCTGCAGTCGACTGTACACACAGGCATGCAACGCGAGTCATAAAGCAGTTCGAGTGTGTGTGTGTGTGTCAATATGTGTTGTGTCGCTGTACAATGTCCTCAGCGATGGTGGCACGTGGAGCAGGAGCGTCGGCGTCGTAAACTGAAACGCGGAGATCTGACTGTAACAATCACGTGACGGCGTTGGTATTTGGCAGACCTCTTTCCTTCCCACAGACTCCAATGCATCGAAATGCCACGCACAACTCAATGAGGCTCGACAGACCCAAGAGTCGCTGGGGATCGATCTCCAGGATGCTCAGCGTCTGGTCCGCGCCGTCCAACATGCTAAGCATACAAGCGCATTAGAGTCTGCAGTCGTGGAAGAAACAACGCACACACGAGAACTCTTACAGCTGTGTGAGCGAGTCATCCATGCAGTCAGCGACAGTGAGTCTCCGCGGCGGTGTCACGCGCTGCGATGGCATGCGCAGCCATGTCGGCTCGACTACGCCCGGCCGAAAGCTCTGGTCGAACGCAGTGGCGACAGCGGCGCCGGATGCGTCAGTGCAGTTGACCGTCGCTTTGCGTGCGCCAAGCAGTCGCAAAGAGACTGCGCGACAGTCCTTACTCACGAAGACGTCGTAGCCTCCGGTCGATGCCATGGAATCATGTGCATTCACTGGGGAATTCACACGAAAGCGGAAAATGGAACCTGCAGGCCCGCCTTTTCTGTATGTTATTGGTTAAAACGGTTGCGTTCACTAGTGTTGATTGGTTAAAAACCGAAAGCGTTCATCAGGAATGGAACTGAACGAGGACGACTTGTCCGAGGCTCTGCAGCGCCCCCAGGAAGTGCATTCGGCCGTTCGAGCTGATGGAGGCAGTTCGTAAAGCAAGCGGGAGGATGTTGATGCTGAGTGGTACAAGTGGCGACCACCGCGGATGCACAGTGTGTTTGTGAAACGCCGCACGAAAGAGCATGTTGACGTCGCGAGGGTGGTCAGAAAGCTGGCCTGTCGCCCTTGCGGCTCTTGCGGTGGCGTAGCGCGTCATCCACAAGTGCACTAGTCGCGGGCGGCTCACCGCGTTCTACCGCCTGAAGATACTGGTCGCACATACTCGCGATATGGGTCTGCCCGCACTGCCCGGAACAAAGCCTCATAGGCACCGCCATTGGCATTCTGGCTTGGCGATGGGCTTCGGACGATTCCCTTCCCTCTGGAGCAACTCCAAGCACCAAGCTCTTGCCACACATGCTGCATGCTGCTGGTGTGTCGTCCTGAATATGCTCTCGCATCGCTGACGTCAATGTCGCCTGTGCCGTCCGCTGCTGAATCGGTGCGAATCAACGCAGAAACGTTCTTCATACCATACCAATGGCTGACCTGTCACTCTCCCACTGCCATCCGAGTTCCTTTGAGTGGGTCTATGACTCATAGTCCCGCTCGCCGACTTCAGTGACATGGCGCTGGCACTTCCGTTCGACTGATTCATATCTGCTTCGTAAATCTGATTCTTCTGATACTGTACAAGTTGAAGTTGACGTCGCTTGGGGGCGGGGTCGGGTGTCATGTGAATGTCATTCCAATTCCAAGCCACTGACTGGGTCAGTATGGGAGGCGAGCGGAAAGGACGAAGCAGCAAGAGCATGAAGGCGTCGACTCGAGCGAGAGCGACAAGCAGTCGCAAGTCGAAAACGAAAGCGAAAGGCGAGCGACCACCAACGGCGACTGCTGACGTCGCGCCTGCCGTGGTCGCGGTAGCACCGGACGATGTGTCGTCAACGCAGCAAGAGGCAGAGCTTTCACCAAACGACGATGTATCGTTGACGAGCTTATCGATGCCGCAGAGTTATCGGGACGATGGCGCGGATGAGTCAGAGGCCATCGAGTCACAAATGGTGGATCTACCGCATTCGCTTCTTGAGGACGTGCATACGGTAGGAGACAGTGCAAACGGAGGCGAGATTGTGCAAGTCAATCAAGATATCCAAGACGTTCACATCGACGACGGCTATCGCCAAGTTGTGGATGATGGAGCGGGAAGTACCCATGACGAACAGAGTGTGGAAGACATCTTGGAACAGGTGACGTTCATGCTCGAAGTTTGGGGAGTGCTTTCGATTATCGCTGAGCGATGATGTGGGAAAGATCACGCAGATTGCATCTACCTTCTACTCAAGTTATCGGTATCAACATCAACACAGGAGCGTTCATGCAGTGCATTAGTCTTAGGCTTACTTGTAGAGCTCTCGAGAAGGAAGGCGAGGCTGTTCTAGAAGAAATGGAGCAGCTGTACAACCAACAGGAGGAGGTGAGTTCATTCCAATGATCAGTCCACGTGGCAGTGGCTCACTCTTTGTACAACGCCAGCGATGCAACACAATGATTAAGCGGTTAGAACAAGCAGGGAACAGCATTTTTGCGTTTGGTCAAGACGATGGCGACGACGACGGGACTGGAGACGTCGTGGGTGAGGACGAGGGGCTCGAGGAGCTGTGACACATTGCCACCGATAAAGACGTGAGTACACCACGAAATCCATCCAAACAGCCTTCACAATCTATTCCCAATGAGACCAAATGGCCGATTGAGCTAACATCCTACGTCCGTGCTCATTCCGCCAATGGCTGCACCTGGCTCGACAATGGAGCAGGAATATGAGTTCCGCAAATTACAAGAGCGCTGTGATCACTCCTTCAACGAGTCGAGATCGTCTGCATCTTGCAAGTACAAGCTCTTGTCCATGACCGCAGCCGCTGCATCAACGGCCGACGGCTTGCGCTCATCGTCGTCATCATCGTCCTCATTGTATGAATGAACAGAGTAGCGATCCTCGTCAGCATCGGCATCATCTCGGAACAGCGTCGGATCGTAGGTGAACAATGCACGACCACTCACTACAACAGCATCACATCACAAGGTCAAAACACTGCCCAAGAGCAAAAAGACAACACGATTCCAGCAGCAACGTACTCGGTCCACGGCCGCCGGACTTCTTGGCCTCCTCCTTCAGTCGCTTCTCCTCTTCGACTCGCTTTCGCTCCAGCTTCTCCTTCTTGTACGCTGCCAGGGTCTCCGCTGTGACAGGCGTACCGCCCGTCGGGCCAAGCTTGGCGCGCTGCTGCTCGATGATCTCCTCAATCGAGATCTCTTCCACCTTCTTGGACTTTTCGGCGTCGCGGTCCTTCTTGGATTTGAAGACGTAGCCAGGTGGCAGCGCATGTCGGTACTTGCATGCCGTGCCGCCGTTCGGACACACCCAGAACCAGCCGTACAGCGACTTCTCAATCGCATCCAAGAAGTACTTGCACACCTGTCGACCAAACACCAAGTCGATCGATCAGACAAAACGGCGCCACCCATCGATGGCTATTTGAACGCAGCGCTTCACGTACAATGTCGGTTTGCTTGGCGGTCTTCTCTCCGTGCTTCTCCGCGACAACCTCCTCGAGCTTGCTTTGGTCCCAGCCGTCCATCGTGTCTGTCGCAGAGTCACAGCCGCAAGAACGGTGAGCCTCTATGATATCATGCAGTACCGCAAGAGCTCTTTCTCTCTCTCTCTCTCTCACCTTTGGATCGGTCATCACGCGCGTCCGTGTACAAGTCGATCTTGGCAGCCTTCTTCGCGACGTTCAAGTCGTGCGCAAACTTGCAGCGTGTTCCCTACGCCAGTCGCCAATGCAGCAGGTGAGTATTCCTCCCCTCTCATTAACGGCAATCTGTTCCATGTATCTATCTACCTTTGTGCAGACGCCAGCCTTGAAGAACTCGCACACGATGGACTTGGGGTCGACTCCTGGCGGCACCTTGGGCTGTGTGATGGCAGCCGCGAAGAGCGACTTGAGCACGTCGTCCGAGTTCTTGTCCTTCTTCTTCTGCGCGGCGGCCTCGGCCTTCAGGCGGTCGGCGCGCGTCTGTCCGCCGGCCTTGACCTGCTTGGCGACCTCCTGCACATACTTTTGCACCTTGGAGCTCTTGTTCTTGTTCTTGAGACCGAAGGTCTTGTCCTCAATGAGCTTCTCCTTGCGCTTCTGCTCCGCCTTCTTGGACGGCTGTGCTTGCTTCTTCGGCGGCATTCTCGATCGGCGTCGTCAGGCAGCGGAGGTAGCTCTTGGCTCTTGCTTAATTCGTTGGCAATCACCACCAGCGAGCGGTTGAGCAGTGGCCGACAACCGGCCGGTCGGGCGAACCCGCCGTAACTAACGGCACGTTGTTTGGGGTTTTGTCCGTAACCAACGTCGACGGAAGGTGAATGATTGTCTGTGCTGGAGTACTAGTATTCTAGCCAGGCTAGAGTGCGCCAAGGCTGAAACAAATTAGCCCACGCCACCACCCCAACCATCTTGTATCGCAAAGGACGACCGACCGAAACACCAACACAACCATGGTGCTCGAGGTGGAAGAGGAACCGCTGCCGCAGGGCTGGGAGGTCGTGATGTCGCGCTCCAAGAACATGCCGTACTACTACAACGCCAAGTCGCAGAAGGTGTACTGGGTGGACGACGAGCTGCCGCGCGGGTGGGCGCACCAGTTTGACAACGACGGCCGCCGGTTCTACTTCCACATCAAGGACAAGACCGGCACGACGACGTACGACAAGCCCGTGCTGCGTGCCGTGCACTCGCACTCCAGCAAAGCGGCATCGTTGCAGAACTTGCTGTCCCCTGCGGACGGTCCCGCTGAGGCCCCGCCCTCGATGGCGTCCGACTTCAACTTGAATTCCAACAACTACGGCGCCAACAATTCCAACAACTACAGCTCCAACAGTTCCAACATGAGCATCTCGCATCTCGTGTCATCATCATCGACAGGCAACAGCAAGCGTCCGTTCGACCGCATCACGCAAAGCGAAGACCCCGAGGCTGCTGCCGACTTCTACAATCGTCTCAAGCGCAACGCGACCGCCGATCGCGCGGAGAGTCTGTTGTTCCACATGCGCGCGATGAACAATTGGGTCAAGTCTATCCTCATCAACGAGTACTCCAAGCGAGAGGATCACGTGCTGGACCTCGCGTGTGGAAAAGGTGGCGACCTCATGAAGTGGGCGAAGCGCGGTATCCTCAAGTACGTCGGTGCCGACATTGCGCAAAAGTCTCTTGAGGACGCTGTCGATCGGTTCCTCAGCAATGTGCAGCATCGAGACTTGGAAGTACAGTTTGTGCAGGGCGATCTCGGTCGCGTCTCTCTGCTGCAGGACGAGCTGCACTGCTGGACACGCGAGAAAGGATGGCATGATGCGATTCCCGTGGCGAGACCCGCGAGTTTCCAGATCGTGAGCATGCAGTTTTCGTTTCACTACATGTTTGGAGACGAGCAGCGAGCGACTCGTTTCTTCCGAACGCTGCATGAAGTTCTCGTGGATGGCGGCATCTTTATCGCGACAACCGTTGATCCGAACAAGGTTCTGCACAAGTTCTACCAGAATGTGCACCGCCAGTCACCCAGTGATCAGCAGGAACCGGCGGACGCTGTTGCCGAGGATGGTAATGAAGAGACGGCGACGAAGAAGACGAAAGCAGAGCCCGACGTCCGCATCGTGGATGAAAAGCAGCGCGAGGTCTGCTGCATTCGATTCGACGACTCCATTCGAGCGTCGCTATCCGGATACGACACTCCCCGTCAAGGCGCGTTCGGTCTGCGATACAACTTTACGCTTCGTGACACGGACGAAGAGTCGGGTGGCGACAAGGCCGTTGATCTCCCCGAGTACCTTGTGCCGGACGACCTGCTGCATCGTCTGCTTCGAGAGAACGGGTTTGAGCTGCTGTTGCAGCAAAACTTCCACCCGTTCATCCTTCGGCATCTCGAGAAAAACCGCTCGTTGTTGGAGAAGATGCACGTTATGAACTTTGAAGGCACGATCTCGGACGCGGAATGGGAGATTGCGGGACTGTATCAAGTGTTGGCGTTCAAGAAATCGTATTAGTGGAGCACACACCGCTAGGCGAGCGTCGCATACGGCGACTTGTAGCCGCAGTCGCCGCGCACGCCTGAGTTGCCGTTGCCGTCCGAGCTGAGGAAGTAGTTGAAGCACTTGCACACTCCAGTTGTGCGATCTTGTCCACCAGCGCACATCAAGTTGAACGAAGTCAATGGCATTGGGAAAGAGAGAGAAAAGGAATCGAGAAACACGAGCAGGGAACTCACCGCATTCGCCGCGTGATGAGCACTCGAGGTTGGCTTTGGTGCCGCGCTGCACTTCGGCGACGTTGATGGAAGGTGTGTTGGGATTGACAGACAGTGTGAGCGCTGTGACGTCTGCAATCAGCGGCGGCAAGTCGCCTTGCGCGTACGTGAACTCAATGTTTGTCGCTGCTCAGATCGAGGCAAAGAGAGAGTCGTAAGTTGCATCGAGTTATATAGCATGCCCGTTTTCATCGACGCGTGGTGTAGTCGCTTACTGATCGCTCCTGCGCCATCGCAGACCGCAGTGCCACCACCTGTGATCGTGACGACCGCGGTCGCGATACCCGTGAGTGCCTGTAGTGCAGCGCGCAGCGTCGCGGCGTCCGCATTCCACGCGATGCTTCGCGTCGTCTGCTGTCGGAACGTGAGTTTGAAGGTGCCGCCGTTCGCGAGGCACGCGATGCTTTGGATCTCGTTGACTTTGCCGGTCTCGAAGGGATCAGCCCCCAACGGACAGAAGCGCGTCGAGCAGTCGTACGTCGTAAAGTCGCCAAACGCGCCCGAGTAGGGACCCAGGTACGCGCCCTGCGCGCAGTCGCATCCCTGGATCTTGTTGTAGTCCCACGTGAGCGGGTTGTTTACCGTGGCACCGTAGGTGACGCCAAGCGGGACGCCGTTGCTCGCGGACGCCAGCGCCAGTTGATCCATCGTCTTGCAGGTGCCGTGCCCGCTGCAGATCGGGTTGCCGCTGCCCGAGCCGGTCGGGCACTTGAGCAATTGACACGCGGAGCCCGTGAAGAGCGGATGGCAGTTGCAGAGCCCCGTCTTGGTGTCGCACGTGCCGCGGTTCGAGCAAGGCGCCAGAGCGTGCGCGGTGTTGGGCGCCGTCGCGCCGTCGAACCAGGCGGCGCCCATGGGACACGTGCGTTGCGTGCAGTCGGCGCCCGTAAAGCCGGCGTTGCAAGTGCACGTCCACAGCGGCGCCATGCTGCACGTGCCCTTGCCGTCGCAGGCGCCGTTGGACGTCGTCGGGCACATGGTCGCGAGGCCGTTGCCGCAGTCGCCGCGCGTGCCAGCCGCGCCCGCGCCATTGGAGCTCGTGAACCCGAGCGCGCAGACGCAGACGCCCGTGTTGAAGTCGCAGACCCCGCGGTTGGAGCAGTAGACCTCCTCCTTGGTGCCGTGCTGGGCGGCTCCGACGCCGTCGTAGAGCCCCGTGGTCGTGCCGGACGAGATCGAGAGCACGACCGGTGCGTTGCCGTCAACGAGCGCGCTCTGGATCTGCAGGTCGGGCAGGTTGCCGGGGTTGTTGGTGAACGTGATGCTCGTGGTCGCGCCGTGGCATCGCAGATGGTCGCGCCCGAGCCCGAGACCGAGACCGAGACGCCCGAGATCGTGTCAAGCGCCTCGAGCGCGGCCTTGAGCGTCGCGGCGGTCTCCGTCGGCGCGAGATTGCGCGTCGTGCGGCGGCGAAACGTGAGCGCGAAGGTCCCCGTGCAGCCGTCGCAGAGGCAGTTGAGGTGCTGGATCTCGTTGACCTGGCCGCCGGTCATGGGGTCGTCGCCCTTGGGGCAGTCGCGCAGCGAGCAGTCCCAGCCCGTGAAGCCGTTGTCGCACTGGCAGCCGAAGATCTTGTCGGCGTCCCACGCGTCGTACGTCGTCTTGACGAAGAAGTTGGTGTTGTCCTGCAGCCGCGCGGCGTCGCGCATGCTGATGCAGCGCCCGTTGACGCACGACGGACAGCTCATGCGCTCGCACGCGACGCCCTCGAAGCCGTCGCGGCAGCGACACGTCCCGGTCGAGCGGTCGCAGAGCCCCATGTTGGAGCACTCGGCGAGGCCGTGCGCGACGTCGACCGCCGTCGCGTAGTCGGCCCACGCGACGCCCTGCGGACACGACTGCCACTTGCACGTCGTGCCGATGTACCCGGGAAAGCACCGACACCGCCCCGTCGTGAGGTCGCAGGCGCCGTGGCCGCTGCACGTGCCATCGCAAGGGATGCCCGACGCCTCGTGGATCGAGAGCAGCGCGACGATCAGCACGAACCACAGTCGTCGTCGCGGGGCGAGAAGCTCACGCATGAGTAGATCGCAAGATATGGAGACCCTTCCTGCCTTCCTCTGCGTGGAAGGGAGCCAGCGCCGGTTTCTTCTTCTTCAGCAGCAGCAGCAGCAGCAGCAGCAGAGTCGACGGTGCGTGAAGCGGCGCGAGATCGACACCCTCCAAGTAACGGCCAACGGAAGCAGCAAGTGGGAGTCGTCATTTGCATCGTGACGACGAAGGAAATGGCGTCCACGGCGGCGGTGCTGCTCGATTGGCAGCCCGTGTTCGTGCTGGAGAAGGAGAACTTTCAGCTGCGTGAGGAGAACCGACACCTGCACGCACAAGTGCAGGAGCTCATGCGCTGGAAAGAGAAGGCGCTCAAGCACATGGTGGCACTGGGCCCGAAGCGATCACAGGCGCAGCGCGAGGTGCAGCACGCCACGCAGCTGCAGCGCAAGCTACACGAGATGGAGCGGTCGTTGCTGGAGCGCGTCGAGCTCGAGGAAGCCAACACTGCGCTGCAACTGGACGCAGAGCGACAGCGAGAGCGCTTGGAGGCGATGAGCGAGCGGAACACGGCGTTGGAGGCGCGCGTCGAGCAGCTCACGGCACAGGCAGCGACGTCGAGCGAGCAGTTGCAGCAGTTGGCCGACGCCTTTCGCCTGCATCTCGAGCAGTTGGTGGCCATCCGCGAACGCATCGACGCCCACGATGAGGACGCGAGGCAGATTGACGACAGTCCCGTGGAAGAAGACAGCGCGTCAGCCTAATGGGCGAAGAAGAGAATGGCGAGAGTCCCCATAGTCCTGAGAGCCTCAGCCTTCTGGTGCGTCAGGCTGAGAATCCTTCACAGTGTCCATGGAAGTCTGTTTTCTGACTGAATTGAGTTTGTGATCTTTACAGATCGCAGGCCTCAGCGCCGTCTCGGACAAGTGTCTGCGGTGGTTCCACCACCACGTCGCGCAGACGTACGCTCGTATCCAAGAGAAAGCGGCGCTGTACGAGTCGCAACACGCAGAGCTCGAGCAGCTGCGAGACCGAGTGCGGTCGATCCGCAGCGACCACGAGCTCAGTGTCGCCAAGGAAACACAGCAAGCCGTGCTCGTCCTGCAGCTTCAGCAAGCGAACTCGGAGCTCGAGCGGCACGTCGGTCGCTTGCAGACGCAGCTGTCGACGCACAGCCAGGGCCATCTTCAGATGAGCGATCACGTCCGATTGCTGGTGACGGAGGTCCGACAGTACCTACGCCTCGTGCGCAGTGAGATCAAGAAGAAATTTGGGTACGTGCCGGACGCCATCGCGCACACAGATCACTGGTCACGCATTCTCGATGCTCTCGATCTGCTGGAGCGGCAGTTGCGCATCGCGACTCGATGAGATCAAACTGTAGTAGTAGGTCGACATTAAATACTGCAACGAGTGCAAGTGGAATTAAAGTGCCCATGATCTCCTACTGTCTCTTCGTTTTCTGGAAACTAGACGCGGTGGCGTCCAGAGTCTGGATGGTCCCGGATTGTGGTGGTGATGTCTGGACGAAGGATGCACTCTTGTCCATCAAGTGACATGCAGGCTGCAATACACTGTAACATACACTCCAAAAGACACGAATGTCACTCGAACAAGGGTGTATCCATGTCCCCCGTCGAGAAACCATGTGGCTTTGACCCCCGTTCATGAGAATCCAGTCATCGTGACACTGCATTGGGGGAATGTTCCAACGGCTCGGAACTTTCCATCGATCGTTCGCGCACACAGATTCGACCGTCGAGGCGACGCGCTTCTGTGCTGGTCGGGACGAGGGGGCGGAATAAGGTTTTTCCGGACACGGCGGTGGCCGGTCGGTTGCTGTTCCAGAGCGCGCGATAGTTTCGACACGCGCACTCGCCGGCTGTGTTGGTCGGCTCGTCCGCTGGTGGACGGTTCCTTCCACGGTTCGTGGTTTCGGTCTCTGCTGCGAGCTGCGTGACATCACGAGACTGCGCGACGCTCGCGAGCCTCGCACGCACGCGTGATCGCCTGCCAGTCTTTCCGTCGTTGCCGCAGCGCGAGAGAGCTGGAGGTCCTTCCATTGTTCGCGTTGTGTGGAGCGTTGCCCTCGTCGAGCTGTTCTCGCGTGACCACCTTCTGGACGCGTCCGGTACATTGCCGCCCGCATCCACAAAGTGGATTGAAGTGCGCCGCGTCGTCCAGAGCATCTGGCGAGTGCCTGCTGGTCGTCCTGCGATCCGCATCCCGCTGGCCTCAAGTCTAACCCGGTCTCTCCTTTATCTATCATCTATCTATCTATCTGATTGTGGACTGCCTGGCATCGCGTCGCCGCGCTGTCAGCTCCACACCACCGCGTGATCACCATTTTCCGATTCCAACGATCCAGATCGCCCGCGGGGTCCCACGGACGCCCGTTGGACGCCAACAAACCAACGTTGGGAGCCCCTGCCGCCGACAGCTTCATCAACGCGTCGTCGCTGCTCAGCGACATCATGGTAAGCAACCTCAGCGGCGGCGCCAAGACGGCGTCGTCCTGCACGTCGTCCGTCGGGTCCACGTCGCACCTTCCGCAGCACATGTACTTCCTCGAAGGCGGCCTGCTCGTGGTCTCGAACCTGCTCAAGACCGAAGCGTGGGTCAACGACGGCGACCGCTCGCACTGCAACATCTGCGTGCAGCAATTCCTGCCGTTCCGCCGGCGCCACCACTGCCGCACGTGTGGCGAAGTCGTCTGCGGCTCGTGCTCGGCGCAGCGCAAGATCCACCTCACGGAGGTCAACGTCGAGTGCTCCACGCGCGTCTGCTCGTTCTGCATGATCCGCGCGACCGACGCCGCGATCAACGCGAACGAGGCCGTGCGTCGCGAGACGCTGCTGCTGCACACGCGGCAGGTGTCGACCATCGACGAAGAGGAAGACGAAAGCGTCGGATCGCCAACGTCCAACCAACGAGACGGACTGCCAACCTACCACCACCAACGCCACCACTCGGTTCCAACAAACCCAAACCACGCGATCCCAACTTCCAACGTTGGTGGGGGAGGAGGAGGAGGAGGAGGAGGAGGAGGAGGAGGAGCTCCTCCGCCGCCGCCGAGGGCGCCGCGCCACGTGAATGTGCCCGTGGCGGCGGCGCCGTCGAGCGCGCGGCTCTCGAAGCAGTTCTCGATGCTGAGCATGGAGTCGGAGCTCACGGACGGCAGCGTCGTGCAGATCTGGCCGCCGCCCGTGTCCGACTCGGAGGAGCTCGCGCGCCTGCAGGTCGCGCGGCACTCGACGATCCGCACGGCGGAGCGCGACCCGACCATGTCGCTGCTCGTGAGCATCGTGGCGCGCACGCTCGAGTGCCCCGTGGCGTTCATCGGCATCCTCGAGGACGACGCCAACCTCTGGTTCAAGGCCTCGGTCGGCTGGGACCGCACGCACGTCCCGCGCGACGACTGCGTCGCGGCGCTGCTAAACAAGACCATGGTCGCCGCAGACACCAACGTCGACAAGCACTTCCACGCCGCGACGCTCGCGATCGGCGCGAGCCCCATGCGCTACTACGCCGGCGCGCCGATCCGCGTGCTCGGGCAGTGCATCGGCGCCGTCGCCGCCATCGACATCACGCCGCACTGGACCACGTCCGCGTCCATGCGCAGCACGCTCGAGGCCGTCGCCAACATTGTCTCCGAGGTGCTCGAGCAGCGCGTCGACAACAACGGCAGAGTAAGTCTCCCTCTCTCTCTCTCTCGTTGTTTCATTGTACAACTCCTGGTCTCACACTAATCTACGTCTCTCTACGTGCCAGTCTTCAGAGCCGCTCATGTCGCTCGCGCGCCCGCTGTCGTCGTTCCTGACGGCGTCGTCGGACTCGACGTCGTCCTCGGCGCTCACGATGATCCCTGCGACGTCACCCGCGCTACCGTCGTCGGCGCCCGCCGCCATCTCGCCGCTGCTCCGCAAGACGACGTCGCTCTCGAGCTGCGGCAGCGCGAGCACGTTCGCGGACCTCAACGACTCGCTCCAGGATCTCGCAGTCATCGATCCGCTGCTGGCGTCGTCGTCCGAGAGCGAGGACGACGACGAGGACGACGACGACATTGTGGACGGCACGATGACGTCGGCGATCCACCCGTGGCCGTCGTTCGTGAGCCAGACCCGCATGAGCATCCCTCGGTTCTCGCTCGCGCTGCCGTCGGGACCGCCAGAGCTCGGCGACAACATCGCCAAGGCCATGGACTTCTTCCAGGTGCTGCAAAGCAGTCGTTGGCAGCTGCGCGAGGCCGACGAGTCCATCCGAGCGTTCGAGCTGTCAGTGCAGGGCCGTCAGTTCACCAAGAGCCACGCGACCATGCGCGGCGACTGCACGCACGTGCTCGCGGCGCTGCAGACGTACGATGACGCGCGCGTGTACGCCGATCTCTTCACGAGCGTCACGCAGCGGCGGCAACGACTCTGCGTCAACACGTGGGTCGACCACGTGCAGCTTCGCGCCGGCACGACGCGTGACGACGCTGACGCCGGGTACTACTACTCAGAGGTGCGCGTCGTGAGCCATTGGCGGCAGTACCCGGACGGCAGCCATGTGGTCGTGGCGTTCAACGACTCGAACCCCGACCTGCTGCTCATGGTCGAGGACTTTCTCTTTGGCTGGTTCATCGCGCCGGTCGCATCGCCGTCCAGCTCGACGCGCAAGCCATCGCCCGAGAGCAACCTGGTCAACGTCTCGTGCATCGTCGGACAGCCAGCGCCGTTGGCGAGTGGGTTCCGCGGCCTGGACGACAACCAGAGTCTCGAGGAGAACCTAAGTCTGCAGCTGCTGCGAAGGCTACAGCAGGTATGTGCCTGCCGTCGGTCTCGAGTGAAGTGGCGATTGCTGTTCTGATGTATTCACGATCGATCGATTGTTTGTTTGCTTTTGCTGTGCGTGGCAGTCGCTTCCGCTGCACTACGACGTCCGCGCGTCGCTCGATCCCTCCACAACGGCTGCAGTCGTGGACAACCAGAGCTGCCACCAAACACAGCAGCACGAAAACCAAGATCAACACGGACACGAGCTCGACGTGGACCTGAGCTTTCCGCTGCCGTCCACGTTGATGACAAGCGTGGACGAGTCGTCCACGACCGACTTCCACGACGTGGACGTATGGACGCCACCTGCCGCGCTCGTCGGAAAGCGCGGCGCCGCCACCGAGAAACGAACACGATGCGCGAGCAGCCACGACGCGTTGCTGACGAGCGAGTCGCCGTCGACGGTCGTCGCGCTGCGGCAAAAGTTCAGCACCGACGTGGTGTCGAACCTGAACGAGAACGAGCGCATGATGCTGGATCTGCTGGACAAGACGATCTCGACGCAGGAGGTGCTGGCGGCGCAGCAGCACGTGATGGCCAATGTCATGGACTACCACGGCACGCAGCTGCAGCGCATCTCGAACGCCATCGACCGCGTTGAGACCATTCTCTCGCACAACGGCGACAAGCTGCGGCGGCTGCAGAACCGCCACTCTATCTCGTCCTGAGCTTCTGCGTCAGGCGGTGGTGGACGCTCTCGATTCCTCTCTCTCTCTCTCTCTCGATTTGCCATTCGATCGATCGGTGTGCGTCAGTTTGGTTGCGTTTCCATCTCAATTCGACATTTGTCATTGTTAAATATCACTTTCACTGCTCTCGTCAGTTGGCGGCCTGCATCCCCAGCAGCGACGCAGCGACCAGCAGTTGCGCGCGATGCTCTGCGCACAACGCGCTCGTCTCGTGCGGCGCCACCACAGGATTCTTGCAGCCTCCGATGCGACACTGCGTCTCCACTGTGTGCGTCGTCTCGGCTTCGGCCTCGGGCTGAGGAACGCTGTCGGCAGCAGCGCCGAACGTCGGCGTGGTCGTGGGCGCCTGCTTCTGCTCCCGTTGCTGGATCTTCATCAGCAACGCGACAGGATCCACAGCGTCCTTGGTCGTCACTGGCGTCGACGACAGCGGTACGTGGCTGCGAGGGGAGACAGACGCGCTGCTGTCGTCGTGATGGGAGACGCTGTGCTCGCCGCCCTTGTGCTGTTGCTCCTGGATCTTCTTCCACAGCGCGACTGGGTCAATCGCTGGCTTTGATCTCGTGGCCTTGAGCTCTGAAGACGCGCGGATCTTGAACGACAGCGCGCTTGCACCTCGTTCGCACTCGATGCTGTCGACAGCAGTCGATGTCGATGGCAGCTGCTGCGCTGACGATGCCTCCTCCACACTCTCCTCCGCCGACGACTTGACGCTCGGTGGTCCTGTGGAGGGAGGCTTTGCTCCACCTACTGCGGGCGCCACCGCTCGGAGCGGGACCGGCGTCTGCGTCTGTTGCTGTTGTTGCTGTTGCTGTTGCTGCTGCTGTCCTTTGCGTCGAGGCCCTCCACCGTGCGTTCGGCAGAGCCCTCCACCCTGACTCGTCTTGCCGCAGCCCTCGACCTTGCAGCGCGCGCCCCCGCCGTGCGCCTTGCAGAAGCGCCGCGACTGCGCGCTCTTGGGGCATCCCTCCATCTCGCAGCGTTTGCCGCCTCCGTGGCGGATGCAATGGCCGCCGCCCTGGTCGCTGAGGTTGCAGCCCTCGACCTTGCAGCGCTTGCCGCCGCCGTGCGCCTTGCAGAGGCCCCTGGACCGCGCGTAGCTCTCGCACAGCGGCACAGTGCAGCGCTTCATGCTGCGAGGACGGTCCTTGGTCGACGCCGAGGACTGCTGCGACTTGGAGCTGCTCGGGTGGGACGCTGTGGACCGAGTGGACGTCGGTGCGGACGGCGTGGACGTTGGAGTGGACGTTGGGGCGGGTGTCCCTGTTGGATTGGACGTCGGCGCCAGTGTCGTTGGCGAAAGTGTTGGAGTTGGAAGTGGCGATGACGCGGCGGAGGCCACCATTGTCGATGGCGCCTGCAGCACTGGGACTGGAATGGGTGACGTCGTGGGCAGCGTGGCGCCAGTCGATGCTGTTGACGGAGGTCGGCGAACCAACGGAAGCACAGGGCGCAGCATGACTGCGCAACGCGCTTCCACCCGCGCGGCCGCCGCCGCGGCAGCTACTTCTGCGAGCGTCGGCGGAGCTGGCGGTGTCGTTGACGGACGGCGAGCCATCACCATCGCCATCGGCATCGTCATCAAGCGCGGCTGCAGGTGCACCAACAGTCGCGGCGTTGGATTGTTGGTGGTCGTTGGAGTCGACGCTGGTGTGGACGATGCAGCGGCCGCGGACACGCGAGGCAGTGGCGGTGGAGCCATTTCAGTCACGTGTGGATGAGCGAGTCCAAGAAGCGGCCAATGGCACTGACTAGTCAACACAGCGACGACGTGATGCGTCCAACGTTGGAACTTTCAGTGCGTTAGACTCGAACGACGCTCCAACGAATCCAACGCGCTGCGCGACGGATCCTTTCAATCGAATGCCGCGTCGGACGGAACCCGAACGCGACCGGAAGCCGACGTTGCCGCAGTCGAATGTTGGTGGTTTGCTTTGATGAGGGCCATGTTTCCCCCTCGCTTGCCAGCATCCACTCAAGCGACCTTCGGCCAACATCCCGAGAAAGGCGCGCACCAGACAAAGGTGCCTCTTCGAAAATCGACCTCTATTTACACCAGTAATTACGTTCGGCTAATTACCGCAAATCAGAGATGTGACTGTTTTGAGACCTGCAAATGTGATGACCATGTTTTAACCGGCCAAATCTGCCGAAGATGAAGACTTGATTCTGGAATTTTGGGATGACCGCACCCCGCGGTTCTCTCAGCCGGACACTGTGTATGTGCACTGGAAGGTTGGCTCAGTGAGCCGCTCACCACCAAAATATCACAACGTAGACTTTTGCTGGAGCACGACCACCATGTGGTTTCGTCTCATTAGAGAACTTTAGCGGCACTTTGGGATGGAGAAAATACCAATTTAAGCCGTCATTCAGACTGAGCGAGACATGTGTAGACCCGCTTTCTCCAACAGCAAGTGTCCAAAGCTGACCATTTGTGATGTGGACTGACACGTGGAGAGAAGGAATAGAAACCTCTCACATTTATTCTTGGCGGGTGTTATTTTCCATGATTAACAGGTGTTTCACAAGACTGACTCGTCCACGACTCGACCATGATCTATCCAGGTTGAAAAACCCACCCATGGACCCTTCCAAAGATGTTGAAAGATACCGGAAATATATCGAAACGACGCGGTATTTTTGCCGTAACATTCCAACGAAAATAACCGCCATATTAGTAGCCCAGGAGCGTTTATTACTTTTGAATCATGTATCCATGACTTCCACGTGATGCATTCATGATTTGCGTAATTTATGACCGAATATAACATTGATTCGAGCTTGCTGTTGTGAATGAGCGAGGTGTGCCACACTACACGTCATGGCCCACGATTGTCATCCATGTTGTTTCCATGTCGTGTCCATGGCTTGGCGTGATTTCTGTATCATGGACGACATATAGCATCCAAGTCGCATCCACGAACTGTCCAAGACTTGGCTACATTTCCCGTTACTACTAAGTATTCGAAGCTGGGCCTTGATTGGCATGCGGACCAACACCTTCAAAGACGTAACGAAGCAACTCAAAACGACGCGCGCCCAAACCGTAGTCGCTCATGTTAGTTGAGATGTTCGAATCCACGTGGCGCCACATCTTGAAGCACACAAACAGACCACAGCTGTACGAGTCGAACTGGATCGGCGAGTTCAGCGAGACGGCGGAATACGTCGGAGCAACTCGTTCGATAATGTTCTTGCTCATCTTGTCCAGCGCGCACTTGTAGCTTCGGCTGTTGAGCGAGTCGTAGTAGCGCACAGCCTTCGCAGCACGTCCACGATGAGGCAACACCAGTGATTGTTCCCGAAGTTAACGGGAAGAAGGATGCTCGTCACACTTCCACTTCCGTCTCCAATCCAGACGCTGATCCTTGACACGATGTCATCTTCGACTGCGTGAGTTATTGAGCCTTTCCACCTGACAACTGACCCCGAGGCATGCCACCGAAACGCACTGTGGGATGCTGGCTGCAGATTCTGTCACACAACGCTCGGATGAGCGCGTCGTTGATCCAAAGTGGCGGCTTGAGATTGTAAAACATGTTGAAGTGATAGTCGTCGACAAAACCAGCCAGCGTCTCATACGGAAACTTCTTTGCAATCATATCAGCCATAAGTTTCACGTTGTCTTGCATATCCGCTGGCACTGCACAAACCATGTCTGTTCTCATCCACTGGCAAAATGCCACACCTCGATGGCAGATCGTTCGTAGGTCAGTAAGCACTTGCATCACTTCAACTGTTTCACGACTGAACGCTCCAATACCACTGATAGTGATGACTTCAACTTGACTGCTCATTGGGACCGCCGCCTGACTCTGCCCTTGAGACTGACTGGACTGACTCAGACTCTGACTGTAGACAGAGATCGCGTCCTCGGCTCGGTTCGACGTCGGCAGTTTGGCGACGCAAGATTGAAGTAGCTTCACAGGGAGCAAGTAAAACGCGTCCAAGATGACCACAGCGTTCTTCTGTGTAGAAAGTCTTGGTTTCTTCGACTTTGCGTCAGCGAACTTGATCGGGATAACTTCGAGACGTCGCAGTGCTTCTTCTACTGGCGGTTTCTCGTCGAGAAGAGCGTCCAGAAACCCTTTCACAGTGACTTCTCCGAGACTTGTCTTTGCGTCTTGTGACGCTCTGAACACAACGCGTTGTGGCTTATCCTCCGATCCTCTGACCTGCTTGTCCAACTTCGGACGCCCTGTCTTCGCTGCTCGTGGATTGAGATGTATCTTTGGGACAGCAACGGCGTCAGGCGTCGACTTGTCCTCAATCGTTGAGAGACTCTCTTGAGCAGTCTGATTGACCTCGTCCACGACTGGTCCATGATCTCCCATGATTTTTCCATGTAGTTGATCGTCAACATGTTCCGACTCGCCTTCCGGTTCCGATTCGCCTTCCGGCTCTGGTTGACGGTCCACCTCAGCGATCGTATCGAGTGGTATGATCATGACTTGTGAGTGCGGCTCTACAATATGCACGTCTTGTGTATCCAGCATTGCGACATCACCTAGATCCGAGCAATACAAACTATTTGCCTGAGAGAGACGAACTTCAGCCAACTGCGCATGGACGTCTTCCTTTTCAGGCGCCGGTCTGACTCGCTTGCGTTGTCTGACGTTGCGCCACTGCTCAATCAAGTCGGATAGGAAGCCATCGAACAACTTCGCATCGTCAATGTCGGCCATGTCAGAAGATATGGCCTGTGACACACTCAACACGGCACGATATCGTTCTGCTCTCGTTCGGTTCGACACGGTATCTGTGGTGAACACGTTATACTGGAAAGGTCGCACGGGCGAAACGTCGATATGTATCTTCGTCCACCTGCACAGACACGTGCACAACGGCTCACGCATGAGAATCATGGATAAACATGGATAGACATGGGCACACGTGGAAAGAAACATTGGCTACCTTTGATTGATCGCAGTCAATGGGATCATTGAAGGATACGTCCCTGCATGTTTGCGGAAAGCCATGACATGCCTGCACGGCAGCTTCATACTGCTGGCGAAGGAGCAATCACATGACCAAGTGCTGAGGCTAATCGTGTGCAGACGACCGCCATGATGAACCACCACGACCTCGTCATCCTTCTTCTCGTACACATAGACCTCAGCTTTCTCGTTCGCGAGAGCATATTCTGCCTCAATCTGCTTCGCAACGAAGTGAGTCGAAACGAGGAGGACGTTGCTCATCTCTTCATCATAACTAGCGTTGGAGTTGCGACCGATAGTGTTCTTTCGATGCTTGTACGTCTTCCAATCGCGACGCGCAGACGCGATAATGGCCTCGATACAATCAGCCATCTTTGTGTCTGCCGACATCCCGTCCTTGAACTTGCCGAAGAAAGACTCCAGGCGATTGTTGGTGTGATTCTTGAAGTGCGGCAGCTTGCTTCGTCGGTAGTGAACCCACATGTCCTTGCAACCATTCCAGTTAGTGTCAACGTACTCGTAGAAGCTGCCGAAGTGGAGTCTAGCACACAGATCCTTCAGTGCAGCCATGTTCTTGTCATACGTTTCACTGTCTTGTGCATAAACCATCGCGTGGAGAAGGTTGTCAATCGCAACGTGATCTTGAGTCGCGATTTTGCCGAACTCCGGTTTTCTGGATACCAACTTAAAGTACTTGATTACGTGGAAGGTGCACAGTAAGATCCGAGCATTTGGAAAGTGCGTCTGCAACACGCGGATCTCGTTGAGGTCTTTATCGACGACGATGACCTTCAGTCGTGACTCGGCATCCGGATTGACACGGTTGAAGTGATCGAGGACGCGGTCCATATGCCAGTCGCCGTTTGTCTCAAGGAGAGACTGCTGGATCGGCAGACCTTCGCCATACTCATTCATGATCATCAGCGTGCCTTGAACGCGTTGATCATATTGTTGACGTCGCTTCGGATGACGTTCTCACCACGATCAAGCAAGAAGTCATAGATCTTGGACCGCTTCGTCCCGCACTCGATCATTGTTGTAACAAGGGCCTTCGTGTTCGGGTCTTTCACGCCACGTGAGCTTGGATAGGTCTGGAACACGTCCTTTGAAACCCGATGATTATGGTAGTACGTCCCGTTCATCACCTCCAGGCGCCATCCAGATCCATTTTGAACCACTTGGATCACAAACCGAAACGGACAGCCAGTGAATCGAATGTGCTGCCGTGGACGCTTCCCTGTGTTTTTGTCGTCCCGATTCCTCTTTGCTTTCCACCCGTGAGTACAGATAAATACACGACGAAAGGGATCCATGCTCTCAGGGTACTCGACAATCGCCTGGCCTTGTTGAGCTGCTTTCGTCTTTCTCGCCCGCTCGTTTCTGGTCTTGATGCGCAGCGTCTCCGTCACTCGAATATCTTGAAACGTGGCCTCCTCGTAGGCTTTCTTGTACTTCCACCAGGCATTCCAGTCGTCGTGATACCGCTTCGGGGCTTCGACGCTGACTGCATCGATAGACTTCTCGACCATTCTTGGGCGAGTCACGGACGAGTCATGGGTGTCTTCGGCGTCTCCGTCTGCAGTTGCGTCACTCGAGTCTGCATCTCCCTCGCTGCTCGCCTCACTCGCCCCATCGGGATCGCTCTCGTTGCCGTCGATAAGACCTTCTGCTGCTCGCGCCCCACTACTTTCACGCTCGTCGCCACCATCGATGTCGAACAGAGCCTGTAGATGCCGATTCGCTGCGCGACTCGCTCGCTCTTCGGCCTTCTGCGTTCGTGTAACGTAGCGAACAGCAGGCTTCGACTGGATGCGTGGGCTGCGGCGCAAGTGGGTGTCGGCAGTCGCGTTCCGCGGGCTGCCTTTGGGGCTGCTGCGCGCGCTCGTAGCCGGGCTGGACATCAGCGAAGACAAACTTGAACCGCGACTGTGAGGAGAGTAAGGAGATACACGTTTATCTGACATGTGCCTACCTTCGGCCGGTACGCCCACCTGCTGCTTCCACTCCCAACGGTCTAATCCGAGCGGTCGGACCCGAGCGCAAGTTGCCGCCGGTATCGTTGCTTCTTCGTCTGGGGGGAATGGCGTCCGGCGGTTGATGCGAATCACGTAGCCACAGATTCAGGTAAATTTCAGGCGGTAAATTACAAGGGGTTGGCAGCGTTTTCCGATTCTTTTCATTACTTCGGTATTGGAAGAATACTCTACGTCTTGGATGCCGAGACATGGAAAATAACAGTTCCGCATACTCTACGTCTTGGATGCCGAGACATGGAAAATAACAGTTCCGTTTATTCTTTTCCAGTCAACAATATCACCCATACATCAAATTCAGAGAACTGCTGCAGCTTTCACTTCGGAGTTTCACTTTGAAGTTGGTCGAACGGAAATGAGAAGCACAATGGAGGAAACCCAGCATGGTACGAAGCGGAAGGCTTTCTCGGAGTTCAAACCGCGAGGCGCCCAGGCGGGATTTTACTGCAAGCGAAGGTTTGATTGAACAACAACAAGCTACAAACCGTTGTGTGGTGGCCTTGCGTGGTGGCGGCATAGAGAACAAGCTACCACGCTACACCACAACAGAGACCTGCATGATCATGGACCAGGTACTCGGTGGAGAGGGCTTGTTCCAGCGCGATACAGGCGAAACCAACGCTGGGAGTCGATTGCACGAGCAGTCACGGAGGAACTGTCCAAGCCTGGTTTGGGGGGGGGGGGAAGTAATCAAGGAAGAGGCAGTTCCTGCAACAACGAAGTGCACATAAAAGATACAACCCGTGTGCAAGTAAAATAACAAGTAATTTTAAAAATGCAAGTAAAGAATCTGACATGCAAGTGACAAAACAGCGGATGCGGGAAGCGGGATCAATCCCGATCGCGATCGGGAGCAGGATCAATCCCGACAGCTCCGGATTCATTCAAGCATGTATCAAGCCTTGCCGGCTCCTGTCGAAGCAGCCATTCAGTGCCGGAGTGACCGACATACCGTCACGCTTATGCCATCATTCAGGCCACGATCATTTGAATCTTTTGCCGCATTCTAAGCGGCCTGGGACCAGTACGAGAAGCAGTCTGCTGAAGCTACGAACATGTAAGGTAGCAATGCTGCCCTCTCTCGCTGTTGATTCTACTTCTGCTGCTGCGTAGAGAGAAAGAGAAGCAACGAGAACAAAGAGGTCGCCCACGAGATGCACAGTTCTTTGTGTCTCTTGTTCCAGCATCCCTACATCAAGTAAATCCTCAAACGGTGTACACACGGATGCTACCAAGCGTCTCGTGGACATGGAGCCCGCGCTGTGAAGTCCACCAGATCCATCGTCCAAGCCACAATGACTGGGTCATCGAGACGCGCAGCGAGGTCAGTGATCTTTTCCACGTCTCTGGCAATAGAACAGTCGACTGATGGTGTTGATGAAGGTCGTCTCACATAATCATGAGTGCTTTTGGAGAAAGACATGTGCACTTCCATGTCTATCATCGAGGAAACAGGCATAGTAGGCGATGTTTTGTCGATGCTGCAGTGCCAAGCCACGGCGCGCAGTGTCTGTGAAGCGTTTGCTCTTCGAGCAGGCAAGGCTCTCTCAACCCAACAGCTGGCAAATTTCAAGCGAAGTCGTCTGGACGGCAAGTCGGCCGCCGACCATCTGCAAATGCTTCTTCTGCGATTCTCGTCTTTCGATGGATCGCGTTGTCTCGTTATCACTGATCAAGAGGATCTCGTGTGTGGGGTTGTCATGCTGTCCGCTGCACAAAGGGCTTTCACAAAGCAATGGGGCGACTCGCTGTTGCTCGACTGGATCCATAATACAAATAATGTGGGATATTACCTAGGTGCGTGTGACATCGAACGACAGTTGGTGTGTCTTCGAACATGCTCGTCGGTCGTAGGAGCTTTGATGGTGATTACCGATCAGTGGAAGATCTATCTCAGCCGGACGCAAAAGTACGTGGGCTCTGATATCACTGGAGACAGTTCAGACGTGATCAACGTGTTCCTTGTTGCGCCACACGGATCTGAGCACTCAGTCGACACCTCTTCGTGGAGATGCTCTTGTTCATTTGCTGTCTCAACCGGACTTCCATGTCGTCACGTGATGTTTGCCGCTCAAGACGTGCTCCTGTTAAAGCAACTGCCAATTGAAGCAGTGAGACGCGATGGGGGATTGAGAACTGTCGAGGTTTCCTGCCCGTCATGCGCCGTAGTGCAGAGTAGATGCAGACGTTGCTTATCCGAGTCCGACATTCTGAGGCCGCTACGAACCGACTCTTGCTGTCCTCCAGACGCAATGCAAAGACGAGTTGGGCACATCAAGCTTCGCAGAAATGACCAAAGCGAGACGGTCCGCCCGTCCAACTTGGAGAAGCGCTATGTGATTACATCTACCGTGGCGCCGATCTCCGATTATTTGATTCGACAGTCTAGTTGCCGATTCCGAGAGCTCGCCATCAAACTTGAGTAAACTCTAACGGCGTTGGTTCAGCAATGGCAAAGCTCTGAGAATCTGCTCTCGAACGTGCACATGGCAGACGATGTACCCACTCTTGCACAATCAGAGATAGCTACAAGGAGCGATATGCGCGACATCGAAGAGGAACTACTGAGGGTTTTGCATAGCCCAGACACCCCGCATACTCAGAATCCAAACGGTGACAACGAAGAGCATAGAGTCACATACGCAGCAGACAAGAAACGCACCTGCCCAGTGGATTATCATGCAGCCAGCCCGGCTGGCGATGTCCCCACAAGTGATGAAGACGCTGTTTCATCTAAGATCGGTTGCGCTTCTCACGTCTCCGTCTCATCTTCGACGATTTCTTCACTCCTGACCAGAGTTGCAAAAGCGCACGCCGCTACCAATGAACTACTCGTGCGGTCGAGAGACTATGTAAGAAAGCGAACCAGGAGCCGCGAACACACTGTGAAAGTGAAGTCGAGAGCGGTTCGAAAGTTGGCAGATTTGCTCCAGTCGGAAAACGAAACAGAGGGAGGAGCCACATTACGGGTTCACGAAGCTAACAGCGACACCGCTCCAAGACGGATCAAGCGGCTAGCGCTACGGACTAGAGCAAGCGTTGGGACTACGAAAAGGCAACGCACCACGAAGAAAACTGGCGTATGGTCTGCCACCATCACGCAATCTTGTAGCTCTAAAGTCTTGCCCCGCGATTTCACGTTCGCTCTGGCATATACTCCCGACAGTGCTCACACGGAATCAATGTGGCATACATACCCAGTGCTGCTGGATGAGCCGTGCTTGATCAAGGGAACACCAGTTGTGTCTTCGAAGCAGAAAACCACGCAGCTTGATATGAACTTCACTTCGCGATTCCGAAGCAATTGACAGACATCCTGGATGAGTGAGGCCTTTCGTGAGAGACGACAGCAACCAGTGGATCTCACGTCGCATCAGAAGGGAACAGTGTTTGTCGCAACAATCTCTTCTTCGATTTGATCGTTTAGTGAAGAGAACGTCCGAGCTCTGGATGCTTTTCACGAGCTTCGACACTTCCATAGACTCTACTTGAACGATATTTGATGGATTCAGGACGCGGCCGTGGCCGCATCTACCACCCCCTGGATCCCGTCGACCGAGGTTGACAACATACGTTTTGACTCACAAGGACATGAAAGGCTGCTAGTACGTGCCTTCGAATCATACACCTTGAAGACACTGTTCCGCCACCAAATGAATCCAGCAGTATCGATTGCGTTTGAAGCAATCCTCGGGTATTTAGCCCACGACGCCCGAGTCAACGACGGCCTCATGATGTTCTGTCTTCGTCAGGTGGCGAGTGACTTTAACTGCGTTGAGGTGGCAGACTCTCTTTTTCTTTCCGGGCACACCAGCAACAGGCAGCAATGTCCATATAGGAATACCGCCCGACTGCCTTCTCGAGTTCCGCTACATTATCTTCTATTATATTACAGCTTGATTCGTGGTGACAAGCTTCACCTTAGTGTGTCCGTCGTCAACCTCAGCACGACGGGAACAGTTGCAGTGTCTACTGCATCGCACTGACTTACGCATTTCATTCTGACACTAGTGGATTCAAGACCGCTACATGTGGCTTGCTTCTCGATGGTCAACGGTGCGTTGTGTGGCGTTTCCGTCTGATGTGGAGGATTGTTTGTGGATCAAGTCGCATGGACGATGCTGAAGCCGTATCAAGGGCAGAGGTTATCACATGAAGTAGGGCATTTAGTCTCGACAAACAGAGCGTAATGGAGATCGCGTGCAGCGAGGGCATTCCTTATTCGTAGCTTCCAGCTCGATTTTCTAATAGACGGGATACAACAATACCGAGTAACTAGTGGTTGCGATTCGCATCAACGCGTTGTTGCGCTCCTATGTGAATAGTCTGACGTTGCATCATTTGCGGAAACGACGCCAACCCGGCCATGAAACAATATGACATTGTCGTCATGGACGACTCGGACGAAGACGAGCTGTGCTGGAGTAGATCAAGATTTGTTGAAGTCACATCTGGTACTTGAGCGTTGTCAAGTTTCATTTGACGTTAACCACCCAGAGCCCGAAGCCCGATTTGATACTTGAGCGTTGTCAAGTTTCTGGTTGGCTTCAGTCGCATGCAACTCAGGCGTTTGACACTTGAGCATTGTCAAGTCTCAGGTGCGAACTTTAGCAGCTATGTGAAGCGTCAGGTTTGAGCGTTGCCAAGGTGAACTTATGGAAGGATCCAGTGCAGTGTGTAGGTTGGTATTATCTAGATTCTTACAGTTTAGATCGTTAATTTTGGGGGGAGGAATAAAACGCCCCCCCCCCCCAGAGCGACTGTTCGCAACAGTCACTCACAGGACAGAGACAGAGAAACCATAACTCCTCAATTTACCACGGAAACCTCAAGTCAGCTTCTCAACATTAGCAATATACCCAAGGAGTCACTCACCATAGTGAAGTTAAGTGAGTGGGGTACCTGTTGAGCATTGTCAAACAGGTGTTGAGCACTGTCAAGCTTGAGAAACACCCATTTCCCTAAGGAAAGCGCAAGCCTACCCTACCTTCAGTGTCACTCTGTGTGTGAGGCGCAGAGCACGGCCATCTTCAGAGTTTCGGAGCTTCGATTCAAACTACTTGGAGAATCACAAGAAAGGTCTTTGATCGAAGAATTGTTGATCGACGTACGACGGACTGCCTAAGGAGCGCAGCAAATTCCAGTCGCTACACGACAACTGGTGCGTATGCCAAGATCGAAGCCGATAGCTGAAGATACGGCCGACATGAAGGTGGAAGGCGCGGAAGACACGAAGCCTGATGTCAGTGAACTGACGGCGAACGTTGTGATGAGACTCGTGGCGGAGGGTGGCGACCTTGATGCTAAACGCGTATACAAGTGGTCCGAAGCATGTGAGATCTGCGAAACGTATAGTCGCATGGTCGTGAAGATGACAGGAAATCCAAACAATTGGTTTGCTCTCTACCGTCTGCGCTGCAAGATCACATACGCGAATGAAGGGATCACCATTTTGTCGCGGGAACAGATCAATCGAATGCAGTTCGCCAACTGTGAAGAAGTGATCGAGTTTGTAGAACGTCTACTGCGGTCAATGGGATATGAAGCTACTCGGCGAGATAACTTTGATCTTGTTGCCACAGCATACCCAGACCAAATGCTCCAAGATGTCAGCTACATGGTATCACTGTTGATGGGCGCATACGAGTGGGAATGCTCTATTCGATGCTATCAGTCGGGAGGACGCGAGTTCTCTCCACCCAAGTATGCCATCGTTGACGACAGTGTATATACACCGTCAGTGACAACAAGACGGTTGAAGACGGAAGGGGTTCAAGCGTTCGATCGAGCTGAAGCGGACATGGATGCGATTATGCATTCCGTGGAACAGTCGCTCAAGATGAGGAAGAAGAAGGCTGTCGGAGATGTGTCAGGTGTTCAGAAGAAGCTTGACTTCGACACGACTAGTTCGGACTCTTCACCGGCACGGTCACTCCCTGATCACACAACACATTCAGTAGCTGAAGGATTGGTTCAACTCGTCGCAGAAGGGAAGATGTCACCGCAGGAAATGGCACACGTTCTGAAGGCGATGAAGACGCCTGAGACGACAAGAGCAAGCCGTCCATTCGATGACCGAGGATTCTCCGAAGAGGAACGAGAGCTGCTCGCGCGAGATGTTCCACACTCTGCTCGTCTGTCTGATAGACATGTCACTACAGTTATTCAGAATGTTCAGGTTCGCACGTTCGATGGCCAGCGTCGAAGCACTGAAGAAGCACGCCAGTGGATTGCCAAGTTCTTACATTCGGCAAACTTGTCGAACTGGACACCGCAGCAGCGTCTTGAGGTGTTCTCCAATCAGCTTGTTGGGGCCATGAATCACTGGTTCAAGCAGCTACCTCCAGAGATACGCAAGAGCTGGAAGGCCGTATTGGAGACATTCGTGGCAAGATTCTGCACTGATCATACACCAGCACGCGTTAGATACTACAAGCTGACCCAGAAGCCGGATGAGACTGCGGTGAATTATTTGTACCGACTGAATGGAGCTGCGATGCTGGCCGGACTTGATTTCAGAAGTAGTGCCTCTGGTATGCAAGAACACATCCAACAGTTCTTTGACTCTGCGTCTGAGAAAGCTTTGCCCTTGCCGTTCAAGATCCGACAATACAGCAGCGTGGATGAACTTGAGGATGTGCTGGTACAGTACGAAGCGAGCGTATCACGAACGACCGTGAAGAAGACTCCATTTGCGCCAGCACACAACAAGAAGCCACCTATTGAAGATAAAGCACGAGTCAATGTCGTTGATACGAACGAGCAGAAGCAGTCAGGAGAACAACGAACCTGGAAGCCAAAGCGACAGAATGTCGGGCCTTGTGAAGAGTGCGGCAAGACGAATCACACACGGGATGATTGTTTCCGCCTGAAGACATGCGACTACTGTCAACAAGTGGGGCATCCGATTCGATACTGTCGACTGCTTGCTGATCGCATCATGGAACGTCGTGACAAGTTGGTATCTGGCGAGATCACGGCCGATGAGCTTGTTGATCAGATAAACGAGTAGCCCCGCAGCAAGTCAACGTAGCTGGGCGAGCCGGGAAGAACGTTGAACGGAAGAGGTCGCCTAAGAAGAAGCGTGTTCATGTATCTACAACAAGGGAACAAACGAAAACATCAGACAACCAAGAAAACCAAAACAAATCTGTACCTGCATCGATATACCTGTGCATTGATGAAGAAGAAGTCGCGACTGGAAGAGCGATTGCACATATCAAGTTGAGAGAAAACGAGAAAAGAGGATGGTGGAGGGAGCATGAGATGCCTGCATCGAGAATGTGCCAAGTGTTTGTCAGTGGTGCAATTGAAGATGTAACGATACCGCTCATGCTTGACACTGGAGCGAACATCAGCTTGATGCATGCCAACATAGCTCGTAAGTTGCAGCTTCAAGTTCGACCGTTCGATAAAGCGACAAGTTTTTTCGGAGTATCCGATGCCCCTATGCAAGCAGAAGGAATCGTGAGTGTGAAGATCAGGTTGGGCGAGACCGCGGTGTACGAAATGGATGTATGGGTTGCTGCGTTCGAAGCTCAATCGTATGTGATCTTGGGCACGGATTTCATGACGCGCGCTGGCATCAGGATTGATCTCCGAGAGAAGAGCTGTGCATTGCCGTATGAGAGGCCATTGCGCATGCTCGAGTATGAAGAATTGCAAGCAGAGGAATATCTGCAGGCATATGAAGACATTGAGTCAGCCTCGTCATGGCCGTTGCGAGTTTTGGATGCATCTGTGATGGCGATGGCAACGATAAATGACACCTCACCGTCGGTGATGTCGATCGAGGGTGTACATCCGGAACAAGTTGATCAGTCGTTCTTGGATGAAGAGGTTTACGTGCGAGAAGGAGTGGAGATGACAGCTGAAGAAATGCAGAATCAACTCGCATTGATCCCTGAAGTAAGTGGAGATCATCAGCTCAAGTGGATATAGCCACAGCGGACATCGGAGAGGAGGAGAACACACCTGAAGAGATCGCCGGATTACGAGAGGATCTCGAGCGAGAGAAGGACATCTTCATCAGCTCTGGGAATGCGTTGCCGCCACCGGCGAAGGGAGTGGTGTGTGACGTCGACGTGGGAGATGCGAAGCCCATAGCACAACGAGCTCGCAGGGTGCCTCCACATCTGCTGGGCAAGCTGTACGAGTTGCTGTGCGGATTGTTGAAAGCTGGGTTGATTCGACATTCGAGGTCGGCTTGGGCATCTCCGATAGTGATTGTCCTAAAGAAAAACAAGGTTGACATTCGTCTCTGCATCGACTATCGCATGGTAAATTCACTGACCAAGCTGATGGTGTACTCGATGCCGTTGATTGACGATCTTCTGTCGGACTTCCATTCGGTGATGTGGATGTGCTCCCTGGACAATGCGAGTGGTTACTGGGCTATTCCCCTCACGAAGCGGGCTCGGCAGATTACGGCTTTCATTTGCCCTCTCGGGCACTTCGAGTGGTTAAGGATGCCGCAGGGATTGAAGAATGCTCCACAGATCTACCAAAGAATCATCGACAATGCGTTATGGTCCACGGTTAGACGTCTGCGCAACAACTCACAGCCGGTGCGTGTGGTAGGATTTACCTCAGAAGAGTTGGATGAGATCGAAGCAAATATGCACGGCGAAACACTCGAGGGATTTGACCAGAGTATACGCGAGGACGTGTTTCATGCAGGAGAGGTTGTGGAAGATGGAGTCAAGCCGGTGTTGATGCGTCGATCTTATATCGATGATGTGAACTTCGGGGCAAGTTCATGGAGCAGCCTTCGAGTGATGCTTCGAGCTCTCATGGCGTCGTTCCGGTACTGGGGCATCACCATCAGCCTGTCCAAGAGTGCGTTTGGGAAACATTCGTTGAATTCCTATCGCATCGGATCACACGTGAAGGGGTGTTAGCTGCGCCAAGGAATCTGCAGACGATCATGGACATGCCTTTTCCGAAGTCATTGAAGGGAGTTCAGCGGTTCATTGGCAGCTTGATCTACTATCATCGCTTCATTGAGAATTTTGCAACGCTTGCTGCTCCTCTGTATGAGATAACCGACGCTACGTTCAATGATGAGTCGAAGTTGCAGCATGCGAAGACAGCGTATGACTTACTGAAGAAGAAGTTAGTGAAAGCTCCGTTGCTACGGCATTTGGATCGCACTCAAGCAATATCGGTCTTGCTGTACACCAATGAGTGGGCATTTGGAGCTGCAGTTGCTCAAGAGCATGAAGGGGTCTTGCATCCAGTTCGTTTTGTGAGTAAATCTTCAAGGAAAGCGAGAGCTGCGATATTCAAGTTCAGAAAAAGAGGTGTTAGCTCTCGTCAAGACATTGGATGTCGCTGTACATTACCTTGGGGGATATGAAGTGACTGTGTACACACGCTACTCCACACTCAAGTGGGTCTTCACATCGAAAAGTCTGACCGGCAGAGTGGTGCAGTGGGCTGCAATGTTATCTCCATGGTCCCTCAAGATCATTCGATCAGACACCACACCGAATGAATTGCTCGGTTTGCTGGCTGCGTCGATCACGCCACGTGAGAAGTTCGATGAGGTTTTGGAAGATATCTCCCCTATGAAGTTGAGCCTGCATCAAACGCCTGTTAGACCGTTGCCTCATTTACAACGACATGATGCGGGGTATGTGCTCACATTTGATGGTGCTGTGAAAACGAAGGACCCGAAGATTGGCACCTTTGGAGCGATTCTGTGGAGTCTGCCAACGTGGGAGGTGGTTGCTGCAAGATTCGGTGTGCAAGACAATCTCACTGTTAACGATAGTGAGTATCATGGCCTCCTGGAGGCACTCACGATTGCGGAGGAACACCAGTTAAGGAAGCTAATCGTGTGGGGACTCTCGCATTGTGATCGGACAAGCGAATGGGGATCTGCGTTGTCATCAGCCGACGTTGTTGGTGTGGTTGAACGCTGTCAAAGTCAAGATGATGGCGTTTGAGCAAGTGTTTTTGGTTCATATCGCAAGGAAGTACAATCAGGCAGCAGACTTTCTTACCAGGAAGGCCATGCGAGAGAGAGTGCGCGGTGCCTGTGAAACAGAGCAGGAGAAGAGCGACCTGCAGCTGCTGAACACACTGCCAGAACTTCTGTATAGAACCGTTGATGAGGCGCAAAGCGAAGACGAATGCAACAAAACGGCACGGGTGGCGGTGGTCACACGGTGGCAAGCGCGTGAACGCGCTGCACCCTCAGTCGGCGATTTGCAGAACAGAAACGAAGGCACCTCTCCCGAAGATGTCGTCAGTGAACGCCGAAGAAGAATCGCGGTTGCGCAAGCCAATGACGATGACTGCAAGCTGCTGGTTGAATATTTGAAGGGGCGAGAACCAGACGTTTCAGCAGCTGCGTTAAAGAAGCTGGCACGCAAGGCTCAACTCTATGCGTTGGATTCCTCGGATGTTCTGTATTATTGCCCAACCAATGATCGCGACGATGAGACGACATTCCGATTGGTGGTGCCGAAAGTGTTGCGGGATGATGTCTTGCAGGCTTATCATGGAGAACTTGGGTCTGGTGCTCATCAGGGTGTTGGCAAGACGTTTGCGAATGTGCGGGCGAACTACTACTGGCCGGGGCTATATGCCGATGTGGAACGATGGGTTGCTGCGTGTATTGATTGTTCAACTGGTAAGGGCAAGCCGCGATATCAAGGTCAGTCCCCGGGGAATATGCTGGCGGATCGACCTTTCCAAGTTGTTGCAATGGATTTTGCGATTCCTTTGCCGCTGACGGATGATGGAAATGGTGCATTGTTGCTGTTTACTTGTCTCTTCACTGGATTCATCGTCTTGGTTCCTATGAGTGATACCACGGCTGAAGCAGTGGCAATCGCATATCTGCAGAATATATTCAAGCGATTCGGCGCCCAAGAAATGATCAGACACGACCGGGATCCGCGATTCATGAGTTCAGTCTTCAAGCGATTCAATAGGATGATGAAGCAGAAGCAGCGACCAACGCTAGCGTATCGACCCCAAGCTAATGGGAAGCAAGAACGTTCAGTGCAGACGGTCATGCGTGCGATCAAGATGTACATCGAAGAAGAACGACAGACAGATTGGGACGAATATGTGCCGTGCCTCGAATTTGCGCTGAACGCGTCGGTGAATCTCCAACTTGGCCAGAGCAGCTTCTATCTGGTACACGGCTACCACCCAAGATCGATGTTGGACGCCATGGTACCCCCAAAAGATGGATCAGTGCGTGAGCTGGACGCGAAAGCTTGGAGAGAACGAATCACCAAGGATCATGAGATCGCTATAGCACATGCGCAGTTCATCCAGCGGAAACTTATGGAGGAACGCGCGAAGAAACACAACGAGAAGATATCCGAACGCGTTGCAAGAACGATTCCAAAGAAGTATAACAAGGGGGATCGAGTGTGGTTGTATCATGAATTGGTGAAGGAAGGTCTATCACGAAAGCTAGCACATCTCTGGCATGGACCCTTTGAGGTCGAGGAGCGCGTCAGCGATGTCGTCTACAAGCTGAAGGTTGATCGGCCGGATATGCGGCTGTTCCCGCTAGTTCACATCTCTCGCCTCAAGCCATTCTTCTCTCGTTCGGATCGCCCCAGGCATGCAGTTGATGCTGATACGACACTCTTGTTTGACGAAGAGCTATTGCCTGAAGATTCATGGGCTGCGGATGAAGACGAGAATGAGTACGAGGTGGAAAGATCCTCGATGATCGAGTGAAGCAACGTACGCGTAATGGGCGCAAGCTGAAGGAGTACTTGATCAAGTGGGTTGGTTACGAAGAACCGTCATGGGTGTGTGAAGATGATCTCAACTGCACTGGGTTGTTGTTTGATTACGACGCAGAGAAGGCTTGGGAGAGTCGGAAGTATGCTGCCCAAGATGCGAATGAAGACGATGAAGCGTAGGTGGATACGTTTCAGAAAGACTGCAATGGATACGTACCGATTGACATGAAGATGAGCCCAAGAATGATGAAGACTTGATGTGAAAACCTTGCTGGATGCGATGCTGTGCACAGGCAAGATGAAAATTGTGAATGAAGCCTTCGCCATCGAATGCGATCTGTGCTAGTGGCGAAGACTCACCAAGATGTACGGCCCCGCGGACCCTGGTTGGTTGCGGTAAGCTAAGATGCGAGCCCTGGTTGGCTGCATGTGATCTACAGAACGACAGCAAGCGCACATGGATGTATCCGACGACTGACCTGCAGCAGTCGCACAATATGCGAGCCCATGGTTGCGTTCTGGCCTCAAGAAGAGGTGGTGAACCAAGATGAAGAATGAGTTTCAATCCATGAATATGCGGATGAAACTTACCTACCGAAGAGCGATTGTTGTGCCAAGGTAGAACGGTGCCCGTGAAGAACAAGCTGGCACCGGATACGCGCGAATAACAAGCGCGTGTCGAAGAAGAAATGATGAAGACTGAACGTGTGCGAAGTACAAGCATGCGTTGATAGCATGGAGATGCCTCACTCGCCTAATTCGACAACAAGATTGAACAAGTAAGTGTGTGAGCAAGTGAAGAGGTGAAGATGCAGTGAATGGACGCATTCGGTGCACGATGAAGAAAGCAGGGTGACTTACAGGTTTCAGTGCTTCGGCGTAGTCGAAAGTGCCGCTGGTGTTGTATGTGGATGGCCACCGCATGCAGCCACAACAGCGCACCTGTTGACATGTTCGTGTGTTTTGAACTTGTGGCGCTGCTGATGAATGATGAAGAGGACTCTGGCTGAAGAGTAACTGTGATGAAGTATCGCATGGCGACGACGTATCACAAGGATTGAGTAATGGTTGAGCCTTGTCGAATCTCCAGTGGCTTTTGGCTCTGGTGATGAAGTTGGTCGTTGAGCGTTGTCAAGATTTCCCCAGTTGCTGTTGGCGCTGGTGATGAGTTTGATCGTTGAGCGTTGTCAAGGCTCCCGATGGCTATTCGCTTGAAGGGGACAAAGTTGTACATTGGGCGTTGTCAAAACGATGGAATGCTTTTACACGGGGCGATCAAACTGAAAGGAAATCGTTGGTGCCAAATTGATGGACGAGGGGAACTGAGTTGGGAAGTTGCGTTGTCCCAAATGAATTGTCTGCTGAATTGCAGATTGAATTGTCTGAGTTGTTCGGACCTGTCTTATGACAAGGGGCGTGAAGTACATGCACAATATGATTGGACGCTGTCAACAGTTGGGTGGTACAAGAGAACAGGCCGTTGGGTAGGGTCATTTTCGAATTTGCCGCCTGACCGACATGGTGACCACGCGAAGGCAGAGTACGCAGGACGAGAGCGCGTCGAAGAAAACACCGCGGCGTGATGGGAGGAAAGTGTCAGCAGCAAGTCCAAAAGCAAGCGTGGTCTTAGCGAATAAGACAAAGGGAAAGGCCCGTGTTACCCGTTCCGTAAAACAGCTGGTGTGGAGGATGGAGCAATTCCTGGGTCATGGACGCGATGGACGAAGAAGGAAGAAGAACTGGTGCGTGAGATCATCGAGAATGCGAATGCGGAGAGCTTGATCGGCTTGGTGAACAAGTACAACGCACGCGCTCGGCAATTGAGTTTGCCGGAAAGGACGGAGAGATCATTCGAGCGAAGTTTAAGCGCTTATGTGGCGGATCAGAAGACTACATCGAGAACAAGTGGCCAGCCGAGCAGCTTGCATTGCTTCATGAGCTACGAGCGGCGAAAGTCAAGTGGGTTGATCTAGTCGGGCAGTTCAACGCGACAAGCATCGAGCGAGGATGGCCGACGCGCACTTACGCAGCACTCACGCACAGTGCTCAAGGACGAAGACTGAGCGCCGTGCCGAAGAAGACGATGGACCTAAGGCGAAGTGGAGCAAGGAAGAAGACGCGCTTCTGCGGAGCTATGTGAATCATCGACGAGGACAGCTACGGAGAGACCACGTCGTGTTTAACGAGCGAATGACGCAGAAGTATCCGGAGTATCGAAGGCGCACGTACATTGCGTTCGAGAGACGAGTGACGATGCTCAAGCAAGGCTTCAATCCTGTTCGTCAACCTGACGCTGCAAAACGCTGGGACGATCACTGCAAGCGTCGTCTGAGGGAGATTGTCGAGCAAGCTGGCACAGTAGCACAAGGGTTGCGAGACGCTGTCTTTGAATTGGGCTTCACCATTGCCTTTGTACGTGCAAGATGGTTTGAGCAAGGCGGGCTGCTTGGCAGAGATGAATCGCAAGATGCGGATGAAGCTGCAGGACTTCGCACAGAACCGCAAGATGGATGGGAGGACGTTGAACGAATATATCTCGCCGAACCCACCACAGATGCTGAGTTCTCGGATGCTGAAGGTCTCTGCACTAACATGGAAGACGTACAAGAGCCTGAAGCCCCACCAACAGAAGAAGACGCGATGCCGACAAGCTCAGAAGTGCTGAAGTCGACAGACGTCGAACAAGGAACATCGGAGGGTGTATTGGCGTCAAGCTCTAGTCAAGAAGATGCTGCGCCGAGAGACGCAACTCCCACTGAGGAGGTGGTTGAAGAAGGCAGTGATATGTCGGTGTCGTTGGCAGCAGAAGCAGAGAAGGTGACTCACTCTGAAGAAGACCGCATGATGCTGGATGTGCCCACCGAAGATGCGAATGAGACTCACCACAGTGTGAGCGCAAGTGTCGAGCTTGTGTCGGAGCCAATGGAGGTTGACAACGCTCAAGAGGTCAATTCTCGACCTGATTCACCACGGCTCGCGCAAGTTGACAAGGCTCAACAAGCAACAAGTGACGGTATTGGCATTGACAAGCCTCAACGTCCAAAAGCTGAGACTTATGACAGTACTGTCAATGAGAAACCTGTGGCTATCTACACTGTGGAATCGGACGAGGGGCGAAGTCAGCGACCCCTGAACGAGAAGAAGAGTATGCGCAAAGCAAGATCTGAATGAGCTGGTTGCTTCAGGTGATGTCGCAGTGGATGTTCCTATGGCGCTCGCGGAGGCAGAGGAATTGCCGGTGCCGGTGTCTTATGATCTCGCAGCGACAGGCACGAGATCATCTGGATGTGTACAGGAGACATCTGTGACAGTTAGCCAACATGAGGGAGTGGTCGACGTGGACATGGATGAGAAACAAGAGCAAGTGGCCATCCCTACCGACGAGCAAGTCGAATTAGTGCATGATGCACAGGGTGACGTTGATAGTGTCTCATCGTTTCAGACCTCAACACAGACTATAGTTCATGAGTCGTCGGGACCTGCTGTCATGCCGTCAGAGGAGTTTGACAGTGTTCAAAATGCATCGCCAGTTCGAGAGTCAGGTGACAACGTTCAAGAACTAAAACAGACGATCATCATCACACAACCCAGTCCCGCGTGTTTGAAGCAAGCTGTTTGTGAGCATGATCAAGGAAGTGAGCAGAGAGAGTCCGCGCAAGCACAGACGAGCGTTGCGGTAGGATCGCCCAAAGAACAAGAGCAGGATGCGAGTGACGGGGAAGACCAACAGGAACGCAGTTTCTGGGATAGTAAGGCAGCGGCAGACGCTGTTTCCGACGAGAAAGAGAGTCATGTGACGACGGAGAGACGACAATGGAGCGCCACGATACGACGTCCAACCCAACTGACCCGAACTCCCACACCAAGTGAAGCAGGCGACCACAGCGATAAGGATGAGGCTGAAGATGAGGAGATTCTCGAGGTCTGGACGCCGAAACAGGACAATTCGAAGTTTTACCTGATGACGAGTGAGACACAGAGACATGACATCCTGCAGAGAGTCAGAGTTGCTCACCTTGTCAAGACAGGGACCCTCTATCGGTTCATGTGGTTTCCTCAGAAGATGTGGGAGTGGCTGAGACAACCGAGTTCGGAGTCATTCAAGATCGCAGCGGGGTGCAAAGGAATGAGACCTCGTTTTCGTATGGTGTTTATGCGGGAATTGACATTCGTGACTACACTGCTCAAGCCGGAATCGGACGCCTGGCTCATGTGGTTCATGTACAGCCTGTCTTACCGCCAGCAAGTGAGCAAAATATGGAGCAACGATCCTGACTATGAAGATGGATCGTCGTATGGTGAATGTGAAGGAGATGACTGTTGCCTGCGATATGACATGCTGAACACGGGGTACAAACCAGAGAAGGGATGTCTCCATTGGCACTATCTCACGAAGCGGGAGATCTATTTGGATAAGCAGCCGACGAATGAACAGTATCGCCTGGCGCTAGCTCTGAGCTGTCACAAAGAAGCAATGCTCGCTATTGAAGAAGACTCACCCAGTCGATGTCTGGGTTCTGCGCCGGTTGAGATCTACCTGCATGGAAAAGGCGTCACGATGGTGTGTATGAAGAAATGGGACAGTCATCAAGTGGCGACGCATCTACGGAACTTGATGGTGTGCACGACAGCCATTGTCCTGAACGAGAACAGTCGAGTGGGTAAATTCAACGACGATGGCACGCTTCGGAGTCCTACGCCCAGTCTGGAATTGAATGCGTATGAATATGGAGACGTCTGGGTAGAGCCTGATGGGGAGAAGTACAGAGCGGTGCTAGTATACTCGTTTGGGTGGATGCTGGTCACTACTTTACCGATGGAGAAGATCATGGAGGCAGATCGTGCATGGTGGCATCCCCGAGTCAGTCTGCAGAACTATGTGCGGCGCTATGCAGCTATTGAACGTTGTCAACATTTCAAGATGACCACATTCTTACGGAGTCGCCAAGTGTCACACGAGAAGAAACCACAGTATCTTCTACGTCGCTTTCGTGACTCCAAGGAATGGAAACAAGCCAAGGAAAGATTGGATGAGCATCAGTTCGCGGCGTACGAGAAGAGTACTCTCCATTGGGGTTCATCTGTTGCGTGGACCAGCGGGATGTGGAAAAACAAGCCTGATAGTCTCGATTGTGACGGCTCTGGTGAATGTGGTTGACCATGAACGAGTAGCACTGGTGTCAGAGAACGCTGCGATTGACGAGGACCTCCGTCGTATCGTTGATGAAGGACTCATTGATCCGAGGATTGTGTTTCGACTTGGCGAAGTCTCACACGAGATGCGTGATTATCGGTCGTTCTACTTGAGTCATGCTGTCGAGCAGTACATCAAAGACAGAACCAAGCCAAGGATGACGAAGAAAGAGCTGCGTGAACTACGACAGGAAGCTGAAGAGAAGAAGATTCAGTGGATGAAGAAGACACGGCTCATCATCTCGACGTTGTCAGTGCTCGGCGAGAAGAGTTCAGAGATCTCCCGTTACATGTCGTCGTCGTTGATGAAGCAGCGCAGACTTTGGAAGCAGCGTTACCGCAGACTCTACGCACAGAGACGCATACGATGATCGCAATGGGTGATCCCAATCAACTAACAGGCTTTACGAATCTACCAGAACATCTAAAGGAGTGCTACACGCCGGGAGGACGACGACACAAGTTGACTTGGTCCATTCTTCACTCCATCCCATACGACGCTGGCGAGTTCGTGGGAGTCACAGTCCGGTCTCAATATCGTTGTCACGAGCAGATTGGAAGAGTGATACAAGTTTTCTACGACTATGACTTGGATCATCGTGCGGAGCAGTCTCCAGATTACCTACGACATCTGCGTCTCCCTAGCAGCGATTTGAAGATGCGAGACAGACGCATGGCGTTCATCAGCTGTGAAATAATGCCGACGGCCAGGATGCAGTCTCTCGAGAGTGTCGCGATTTGACGTCAAGATCCAATCATGTGGAGGCGTGGATAGTCAATGAGCTGTTGCTGCGCATTGCCAAGGAGCTTCGAACGAGTGATATCGAGTTTGTTCGTGCTGATGTCATCGTTATCACGCCATATCATGAGCAACTACGAAGGATTCGCAAGACATTCACGTGGACTAGACAGAATTGGACAACGAGAGTCGATGCTGTAGCTGCTACGGTGGATTCCAGCCAAGGACGCGAGCGTCTTATTGATATCGTCACGTTTGCACGTTGTGATGGCACGCTTGGATTCCTGGAGGGGAGCAACTCGCGATTGCTGGTATCCACATCGCGTGGTCGAGACTACTTGTTCGTAGTAGCTCACAGACCGACATTCGAGAACGAACCAACGTGGCGATTGCTGTATACGGCAGCTGAAGAGGAGGACGCACACATGATCACCTGCCGTATGACCGCGAAGGAGGCCGATGATGCATTCGCGGATTCCGATAAGCAGCGGCAATTGAGCGGCGCCCGGCGTGCATGACGTGATGAGGTTCGCGACAGTTGAGCGGGCGCTGTGCGGCGGAGGATGATGAGGTGCTTGGCTTGCGGGGCCTGCGCAAGGGGCGGCTGTGGTGGAGTGGATCAAGATTTGTTGAAGTCACATCTGGTACTTGAGCGTTGTCAAGTTTCATTTGGCGTTAACCACCCAGAGCCCGAAGCCCGATTTGATACTTGAGCGTTGTCAAGTTTCTGGTTGGCTTCAGTCGCATGCAACTCAAGCGTTTGACACTTGAGCATTGTCAAGTCTCAGGTGCGAACTTTAGCAGCTATGTGAAGCGTCAGGTTTGAGCGTTGCCAAGGCGAACTTATGGAAGGATCCAGTGCAGTGTGTAGGTTGGTATTATCTAGATTCTCACAGTTTAGATCGTTAATTTTGGGGGGAGGAATAAAACGCCCCCCCAGAGCGACTGTTCGCAACAGTCACTCACAGGACAGAGACAGAGAAACCATAACTCCTCAATTTACCACGGAACCCTCAAGTCAGCTTCTCAACATTAGCAATATACCCAAGGAGTCACTCACCATAGTGAAGTTAAGTGAGTGGGGTACCTGTTGAGCATTGTCAAACAGGTGTTGAGCACTGTCAAGCTTGAGAAACACCCATTTCCCTAAGGAAAGCGCAAGCCTACCCTACCTTCAGTGTCACTCTGTGTGTGAGGCGCAGAGCACGGCCATCTTCAGAGTTTCTGAGCTTCGATTCAAACTACTTGGAGAATCACAAGAAAGGTCTTTGATCGAAGAATTGTTGATCGACGTACGACGGACTGCCTAAGGAGCGCAGCAAATTCCAGTCGCTACACGACAGAGCGACCACAGCCGCTGTTAGAGACCTACTTTATCCAGCCAGTACCAGATGCAAAGCTCATTTGAGCCCTGAACTATGGAAATTGTAGTATACTAGAATCAAGACAAAACATTGGCATCAAAAGGGTTAATCGCAAGAACAAATGACAACATCAGTCATACGAACGCTTGAAGCCGTCTTTGAACTGGTTGTGGTGGCTCTTCAGTCGTGTAATCATCTTGAAAGAATCCGTGAGATTTCGCGATGATCCCGCTCGGGGACAAAGTGGTTCAAAAGCTCACTACAGTGAATGGACTCGCGAATTCATTCACTTGATCAACTCAAGGTTAATGAACACGAAAGAGAGTGAGACTACAGTGCCTGTCGATATTGTGTTGTCACACCAGACGATGAAATGAGATCGGCTATCAACGCCTAGCTCATTCAGTCAGCGGCTACAATGTTATCTCCCAATCAATTAACCGTTGTGTGGTTGCAAACTTCGAAGGCTCTCTCAATCGTCTGAGCATGGCGGACATCTCAGCCGTCTTTGTCTTTGGCTCTCCAGACACCAAATTCGGCCGAATGGCGCCGTATCTAGACCACATCGAGGGGATGTCTATTCAGATCACCCAAAACGTCCGCGCAACCAAAGGCGTTGCAAACGAAACAATGGGATTCCTGCGCGAAATTCACTTTGCAACCTTCGCCGCAGTTACAGATCGTCGAACGGGTGTTCTCGTGTTACTTCCCGACACCAGGCCTCTATTCGTCATCGTTGAGCTGAATCGCGGATGTCATTCGAGTTCAACCAAGCTTGTTCCCGTTTTTTCCTGACGCTGAGCCTGAAATCAAATTGCAGCTAACTTATCTGCCGATGGGATGAAACGAAGTCTTGAACTTCGACTTCAGCAGTTCGCGTTTGTTTGTTCGGTGGGAGCGAACATATACAAGGTGCAGGGTGATTCCTTGACCTCTATGGTTGTCATTAACAGGAAAACAGGCGGAGGGTGTGTACACCAGCCGCAACCGGTAAGGGCACCAGCATCAGCGATCGCCGAAGACAAACGTTTCGATGAGCTCTCGACAGCAACCATACTTTTGTTCGAGGAGATAATATATAATTGGCAACACGTTAATAAACTCCTCAACAATATATTTCGCTCGTTATCGTTGATTTCGCGGTAGTCATCGCTCCTGTACTAATCATCTTGATCGATAACCGCAATGCTGTTGGACGAGCAGACGAACTGGCAATCTCTGCTGTCATACAACGTATGGCGCTTGGAATTCGTAAACTCAAGAACCTTTCCATCTTATGAGGGCGAGTTTGTGGGAAGTGATTCCCCGAAAACGGTGCATGTCAAGGGAAGAGTATCGATCGTGCGGTGTTCATCCTCGGTCGCGGAGCACTGGCGCTAGAGCTGTATAGTAGCAACGTCAGCAGTAAAAGTGTTCGACGAAGCAGCTTCATCTATCATACCTCCTGGAGCTCGTGCTAGGTTTCTTTAGGGAACGCATCGTCCAGGTGGAGCCGCACCATGCTCTGCCCACGATAGACGTGGTCAGACTTCCACAGGAGCAAGCCACGAATAACAACATCATCGGTTTGGGTGACCGACACGTGAGTTAGATAGGCTAAACATGACGGTTAGAGAGAACCAGGACAGCGCACCGAATTTCCACAAACCTTCTACAGTTGAAAGAAGAACGCGCTCCCTGAGTACACGAACTGCCGCTTGTTGCAAGACAGCCTTTAGACGCTTCAGGGGAGACTCGTGCGTTTTCGTCGAAGACGCTCGGGAGCCTTCAGCAGCAGCGTGCGTTCGCTCGGGGGACATCTCTGTTCAGTGGGAACATCCAATTCGAGGAGTGGTGATCGGGAAATCATCTTGTTTGCTGTATCTCGTTTCCAAATGCATGACGTAAATAGCAGTTCCATATTTCGATATTTTTGTGATACTTGTTTCCATTTCGTAATATTCTTCGAAACTACGCCTTCCCCACCCAGAGGTGAGCAAGAACTGGTGTTAGTAGAACAAATCTATTGAAGCAACAATATGGAGTTTTGATGTCACTGACAACCACCATATCCATCGAAAGGCACTTAATTTGGATTCGCCCCTTGAACCTGTCTTCCACCGTGAAACCCTTGCATGGAGATATTTACCGCTTCTCCATCAAAACGACAATTCCTTCGAATGTATGAAGACAAAAAGTGCAATGGCTGGACCAACTTGATGGACATGGAGCAGATGGCAGTTCATCAAACTTTTCGCCGTGTTCGACGATCCTAACATAACGGAGCGACCACCTGCCACTGCTGCTCGACGTGCTCAAGTGTGGAGCTACCACCGGACACTCAGTATACTAGCAGACGGCATGTCCTCAACTCTCTCTGTCCTGTAGAAGACGATAAAACCCGCAGCTCTCCGAGCCTCCATGACCTCATTACCGAAATTTTGGCGACGTTAAAAAAAACTTTGGAGTCGATGTTATTTCTTACAGGCAACAACAGTTCTGTCATTGTAGATATTGGACGAATACTTTGTACTATTTCGCTGATTGAGTGTGCCAGTCACCAGTTCGATCTCGCGACAAAGGGATTTTTGGTCATTCACTAGTCGTTACCGTCGAAAATTCAGAACCTAGTCAAAAGCCTATCGGTTTTTAATGGGCGCGCTTCGATTCGTTTTATTGGTGGGTACCTCGCGCCGTAATGAGACGCGATGGTTGACAGCTGCCGCCATGCTCTGCCTCCTACCCGACCTCTATCACTTCGGCCATAAGTTCATAGCGTGAATTTAGCTACAGCCTTTCATGTTGTCACAAGAAGAATATCAGGCTGCGTGTAAGTAGAACAAGCGGCTCCATCAACTCGACGCGGTCACACGCGTGCTCCAAGCCTAGACACTCACAATGGTTCGTGGAGGTACGATGTTTGATGCATTGCTGAGCCGACATCCAATGAAAAAGACCCGACTGAGTCCGCTATCATTGACAACCCTCTCTTGGATCGGGAATCATCACATGGATCCGTGACTAGCGTCTAGCCGCGGCGGGAGATGGTGAATGCGCGGCCGCTTAGACGACAAAGACCACCCTTGTGGAGCTAGACACGCTCGTTGTGGCGGCGTTAACCCTTTCGTTGCCAATGTTTTGTCTTGATTCTAGTATACCGCAATTTCCATAGGTCAGGGCTCAAATGACGACAATGTGGTCATTTAAGGCTGTTTTCCGATCGTCCTTTCTGCTTTTTTGGGGCCGATTTTTCGGAGATATTAGTATGATGACCGAATTGTGGTCATTTTAGGCCATTTCCGAACATACTTTTTTGTATAAGGTTCGGTACCATCATAAAAGTATAAAGAGAATGGGGCTCGTATGTATTTATTAACGCCTCTATGAATTGAATTTCTTTATCTGATAGAGGTTTGTATTTATTTTCGGTAGACAAAAAGCCCAGTCTCGCAACCAAAAGACACCATATGGCGCCCATACATAAGCGTAAAATGACGATAAAGTTGTCATTATACTACCTCTCGGCAACGAAAGGGTTAAAGGATTGTGCTGTATCTCTAGCCAAGTCACTATCGACCGTGCGAAGATGCTCCGATGCCTGACTGGCAGATTTCACGCACACTGGATGGATGGCTTATACAAGCTGAAGACGGGAGTCAATGACGCCGCCGGCGAATACTACTTCTACGATCAGGAATGCTTTGCTCAGCGCGATTTCCGACTATCACAACCTCATATTGATCATGTCCATGTCCTCGCTTTCATGCCAAGCTTTCTCACGCAGTGTGTCGACATTTGGTACGCGACGGCATTCAATGTAGCCGACAAATCCGAGTGCACAGCAACGTCGTTCCTGAAGCTCATGTGTCATCCGAAGTGTCGTGTGATGATTCAGAAGCCTGGTGATGTGGTGTACATCAAGCCGTTGACGTGGCATGCTGTTCTCTTTTCGGTGAATTGCTGGGCAGAAGGCGTCAGAACTTGGCAAATCTCTGCCCAAACCATACCATCCAAGTTGTGCCATATCCGATCGTATCAACGCGTCTTCGCTCCCCTGCACCGAGAAGAAGGTAAACTCGATTGTCATTGTGATGTTAGTCGCGCCAGGTGTAAATTGACAGCAGAGGTCGAGCAAGCCGATCAGATTCGCGTTGTTCGACTCGAGTGCCGTCCCCAGCGTGAGCGACCAGCGAGATTAGCACTGTTCTTAGCTCAGCTCGCAATGTCGGCATGTGCCACGAGCGTGAATCTTCTCTCATCTCCAGTGCACGAGATCGGCGACGAGGTACTCGTCGTTGTGAAGCGCAAGGGAATGGTAGTGCGTCGCGAGCGAGGGGGTGTCGGATCATGATCTTAAGGCTCCGATAGCCGCCGCACCGCGCTAATCACGTCAATCACATCTCGGGTGAGAGCTCCATCTTGCCTGCATCCCGCTGCTGTAGGCAGCGGTGGCTGCTGCACCTACCGTCATCTCGACAGAGATATTTTGTGCGCAGCTACAAAAAGTTCTTCCTGGCAAACTCGCCTGCAGCGTCGAGAACATTTGCGCTAATGTAACGGACAGACCGCATAATTTCGCTGTAGATAAATTGTCGCGCTTATTGACTAAAAGACAAGATGAACAACTTGATCGCCCCGTGTACGACATGGAAAAACACTTGCCTCGTGCTATCATGCCAGCACGCAACATAGCTGTACTGGGGTGAATTATAATCAAGAGCACTAGTATCATTGGCTAGTAATGCGTGTGTCTGGGATGAGTTGAGTGAGTGGCACCAGACAGACACTGATGGCGATCTGATTCGTCGTCAAAGGATGCCTAACACACAACAAGTGTATTCATGAGCCGTTCACACAGACAGTGAAACAAAGATCGAAATAAAAAACGGGAAAAAATTCATTGTTGGCTATTGTTGAATTTCAATTGGACCCTTCAAATTTATTAGCTGCTTTGATGTGCTTTCTCACGAATCTGGTTCGTATAATAACACAGAGGGATTCCATCTGTTTGGTGTAAATCTTTCTCCGACGAAGCGTTTGAAGAATGCAGCCAAAGCGTGTCAGATACAAGTTGGCGCCAATGAAGCGAAGCGAGCCTGAATTCACGCAAGCGCCTTGTGTACGACGGGAAGAGGTGCCGGCTTGTCATGCGCGCACATAACGACATTGTAGCTGCTGACTTGTAACGCTCGACACGAGGAATAACGTTTCAATAAGAGGCAACGTTTTGCGAAATGCGAGGAGTGATCGACTTGCAACCTTGGAGTTGCTGTTGTCTCGTGGGGATTCAAACCCACGACTTGCTGAGCGTATACCGAGTTTTCTACGAATCTCTTTTCTGATAGCACATCGTTGCACTCGATCACGCTTCCTTTTCTGGTTGCATGACTGGCACTGAGTGGCTCACTGCTGACTCTTGCTCTGCGTCAACAGCTTGAGCTCCGTCAGGATCATTTTGCTCGGATATCAACTGCTCTGTGTCCACGTCTTCTGTAGAAAGCATATCCAGTTGAAGTTCAAATACAGCACATTGTTTACAATTCGTCTTGGCACAAGCGTCGCGGATGGGCTGGGTGTTGCATCGAACACCTTGAAGTGCGATCGATTCGCTCAGTGTTGGCCACCCCGCATCACGCGCGGCTGAGCAACAAACGTCACCAACTGGATTCCCTGGTGTCTCGTAAACTAACTCGAGAGAGCATCATACCAGTTAGATTGATGTCGACGTCGTTGCACTCGTACTGTTGTCGCAGAGAGACAGGAGTGTCTTGGTGTCCTCAGAACGCTCCGCATGGTTTCGAACATTCCGTATGCCCGCCGTGAACCAACTTGCACAATCTTCTCAATGAGAGGCGGTCACACACAGCCGAGACCCATTCATCGAGTCCTGCCGCACCCAAAGCATCTTGTAGCCTCACTTCAATACGCTCGACGTGGTCTTCGGAAGGTGGTCCGAGCCATTGACTGTCGTCGCCTACATCGTAACTCGCGAAAGCAGTGAAGTACTCTTCGCTCGTCGTGTGGTCAGCTTGCTAAATGTCGCAGCTATTGGCGCCACTTCGGTGGCTCTATTTGTGTCGACAAGGAACGTTCGCACACTGCGCGGCTTAGTGAATTTGCTTGTACTCGCGTTGCAGGCGATGATCTCGTTCATTAAAGGTTTCGGTGCTCGGTGTGTTTGAATTCTGCTCGGGGGACGAACTGATGGCGGCAATTTGGTTTCTTGATTACCGTTTGCGGTTGTATATCTGTTGTCGTTCAAGCCGGTGGCGCCGTTGCTCATCCGTTTCACTACGCGTTTGATTAACGGCAGCATCTTCGTCAGAAACAGCCTCCTCCTCCTGCCCTGCGTCGGCGATTGTACTCTGGTTGGCACTAAATGCGTTGTTATCGTTGCTCTTCGGATTCTCGAATTCCAGTTGCGTTTTGACTGCGGCCTCCAACAATCCCATCGGGGGTGATATCAGAGGCACGAAGTCTTCGTTGGTTATAGGCTCACTGTCGGGCAAAACTATGGGATCGTTGGGTCTACGTTTCTCGTCTTGTCGTTTTCTTTGCTTGTGACTGTGGTCCATTTGAAGAATTCAGAAATGAACGCATAGACATAGTACAACGACAGGTAAAGCACGAAAAAAATGTGTATTTCCCGGATGAGGTAATCGAAGTGATAATGTATGTATATTATCATCACATCGAACTTGGGTTGGTTTTGACGGCGGGCTTGCCTCGTGATGTATGACGACAGCGCTCGTGTTTAGGCTTGGTAATCAGGGGTGAAATTGCATCTAGGTTCAGGCTTCTTTCACTTTCGGTTTCGCCGCGTTATGAAACGGAACGCACTTGCGTCCCCAAAGAATGTTCTTGAGCCTGATCTCGCTGAACTCGACTTCAGCCGCATTGGCGAACACCGTCATCGCCGGTCAGGACCCAACAGTGACCAATGCGACGTGGATCCATTGTCCCGACCATATACGTGCCTGCTTTAGCAGTCAAAGCTATAGCAACACATTCTGGGCCGTCTCCCATCTGAGAGGTGTGCATGTCCGTGCTCCAAATCTTGTAGTCGATATCAAGGCCTCATCTAGACAGAACTTCAGGCAAAAGTTGGAGCGCGTCCTTCTTTACCCCACCTTCGAAATCCCAACCTTTCTTCTCGAGCCAGCCGACAGCTGAATCCAAATCAAATGACGCCAGCCTGATAGCCTTCCGGACAGCTTCAACCGCAAAAAAAGAAGCACCACATTAGCTCACCGTCTCCAAATCGAAGGTCATGGCGATTGTTCTTCAAAAAGCATGAGAACGCCATCTTGCTCTCAGTTTTTGCTTTCCACAGATTAACAAGACCCATGCAATCCTAATGACCTTCGCTCTCAGCCGGTTCCCAAGAGTACTTGTCGTCATCGTTCTCAGGCTCTGCCCATTCTACGCGATAGACCATCTCACTGTCTTACTGTATCTTATCCACGATTCAGTTAACTCGCCCAGCGCCTTATCGTTGAAAACCGTCGATAAGATTAAACCTCAATTTCTTATCGACGTTCTTCAACGATAAGCCGAGCCAATGAGAGCTCGCCATTTTGGTGCAACGGCGCGCCCCCGAGCTAAATCGTCGGGTAATCTATTCTCTTGGAGTGCGTAAAGAAGAGCGCAGGGCGAATAAATCCGAGAATATATTCATGCAACTACCGACTGGGACAAAATAGTTCTCATCATATCCTATGTACCGCAGGAGACAGATCTATATGCTGAGAAGCTGTCGGCGGTAGACGTGGAAGCTGGCCATCGTCCCGGTATATGACACTGGTACCTTGAGTGGGAGGGGATCGCGCTTGAAAATGGCGCAGAAGTCTCGCGTGCACGACGATCGGTGGCGGAAGCAGAACGGCTGCTGAAGGACGACAACATCAAGGCGAGGTATGTCGCAGCACATGCGCTCCACTGCGAACTGACTCGGTTGACTGAACAGCGTGTTGTGGTAGTACAGAACGGATGCGCTCGAACGCCACGGCTCGATCTCGAAGCGCATCTCCTTGATGTCGGCATCGTCGATGATGACAGACCCAAGCGTGGGAATCGAGTCTATGAACGCGTCCATACGACTCTTCCCTAGGGCTGCCACGTCCTTGCGCACTTCTATCCCTATCGATGCAGGCAAGTCCGCCTCTATGGCCACCTGCGCGACGACATTGCCGATACCCGACCCGACGTCGACGAAGACATCGGTTTCTGTAAGCTTGCACGCCTCTATCAGCAGCGAGGTACCGAATGGAGTGAGCTCCCCGGCGTTTTGTTCTTGTCTGCCGCTTGCTTGTCGAATCTCGCTTTGTCTGATGCTCTCGAATATCTTGTAGATGGTGCGGTGGACATCGGAATCGGCACGAACGCTCAGCAGAACCGCCTTCGAGCGTCTGCGCAACCTCGGCTCTGCAGCAGGCTCCGTCGTCGTTTCGCTGTCGTTGTCGCTGTTGGCGCTGTCGGTGCGCTTATCGAACATCGCGAGAATGCTCAAGAGCGTGTCCTCGGCTGCGCTTGTAAGCGGCATCGGAGCTGATTGCGTCTCGCCGTTGCCTTTCTCACCATTGACGCTGACCGTGCTTGCTGAATGGTCGATCAAAAATCCTGGACGGAGCGCTTGGTCCTGCTCGATTGTCTCCGCATCGTTGTCTCGTGAGATCTGACGATTGACGGCGTGGAGAAGACATTCATCGGCCGCTTCTGTAAGTGACATAGCAGCCGATTGGGCCTCAACGCCTCCTTTCTCGTCATTACCGCTGATCGTGCTTGCCGAACAGTCGATTAACCATCGAGGACATTGCGCTTGGTCCTGTCCGGTGGACTCCGCCTGGTTATCTCACTCGGCCCCACGATTGACCGCCGGGAGAAGCCACGGCGGGGAAATCAACGAGAGATGACCCGAACCGGCGCTTGAGTGACACGAGCCGCAGTCGCAGTTGTTCGGCCGTCTTACCAGTCTGCATGGCCGCCGCCAGTTTGCGCCATGGCACTCGCTTGCCCATGAAGCAAATCGCATACTCGGTGATCTGACGGTCTTCTTCATGCGTGAAGTCAGACATTCGTGCAATACACTTAGCGTCTCTGTATCTGTCGCGTTTCGTTGAAAACACGACGCTCAGCTAAAAATGAACGGCTACTGTTATTCAATGATGACGCGTTTTGCTGAAAACGCGACGCTGGGGACAATCCCTCCAACAAACAGTCATTCGTGATTTGTCGTGCATTGAGTGAGTCAGTCCGCAAGTGTCGCGTTTCCGCCGTGAACGCGACAGACGCAGTGAACCGATTTGATGGCCACCAAATTCGTTTTTCAGGCGCAGTAGACAGGATATATAGGCTCGGATTCGCTGTGTAGTTCTATACAGGGAATCCGAGCCTATATATCCTGGGTATTTGCCTCTGAACACCGTGGGTCTTTCACCAGCTCATGAACACCCACAAGGTTTTTTTCTGATGAAACGAGTTCGAAGCATACGCTGATTCAGATTTGCGTTTCAACTCAAACGTTAATCGAGCGACGAAGAGCGACACCAAACGGGCATCAATGAGTTTGCACCGTTGAATGCTGAAGATGATGGATACCAAGGTACAGCGATTAAGGTCCGACCAACCGTCAACAGAGAATTAGTGAACGTTCCCCACTCCACAACTTACTCTCTTGCGATCATGGCTGCGCCTGCCTTCCCACGACCAACGGCGATCGAGCGACTGATCCGTCTCGAGGCGCAGCAGATCATCGACAACTTCCTGGGGATGAACGCGTTGAATGAAGTCGACACGCTACTGGTGGTTCTTCGCGGCATGCCTGGCTCCGGCAAGACGACGTTCGCTAGTACGATGGAGATCTAGGCCAGGTCGCTTGGGCTCTCAGTTCGCGTCTGCTCCACCGACCACTATTTCGATGGGGAAGCCGGATATGAGTTCGCCCACCATCTACTTCCAGAAGCGCATAAAGAGTGTTGGCGTCGATTCGTGTCTGCCGTCCGTTCGGGAGTACAGGTTGTCATCCCCGACAACACGAACGTCGCGCAAGCAGAGTGGACCGAGTACGAAAACTTCGTTACCTGGGAGAACTACGATCGCCTCTGGGACGTCAGCTACGACAGCATCCAAGTTGTGAAGGTGCAGTTCCCTTGTTCTGATATCGACATGGCGTACCGGCTGAACCATCGAGGCAAGCGTATCGACAGCGAAGTGATCAGGAACCGCTTCCGCGTTTTCGAGCAGGACAGCACCTTGTTTTCATTCGACTATTTGATCGTGCCTTCACTATCCGTTGCGTTGTAATACTCACCATCCGTTTCCGTTCATGTCATGAACTCGTGCACTTGTTTTGTTGATCGTATGATATATAGGTTCGGATTCCGTGTATAGAACTACACAGCGAATCCGAGCCTATATATCCTGTCTACTGCGCCTGAAAAACGAATTTGGCGACCATCAAATCGGTTTACTGCGTCTGTCGCGTTTCCGCCGTGAACGCGACACTTGCGGACTGACTCACTCAATGCACGACAAATGCACGAATCAGGCCGCAAGGGAAATGCACGAAAGGAAATGGCATACGATCCAGTAGACAAGAGCATGATCACGCCTCATAGCCACACGTTCGTTAGCACGTGAAATCAAAGGACCGTGATGTAGACACTGAGCTTGCAACACTCGCGAATACTTCCTGTTGGCTCTGCTCTGTCGCTTCTTGTGCTGTCGGCTCTGTCGAATCTGTCGCTTCAACTGTGGCCGGCGCTACAGTATTCTGGCTGGCGCGCAGTCGAATCTTGCGAGCGCCGTCTCGAGCCTTGCCATGACAGAGATACTGGTGCCAGATCTGGACGCACATCATCTGGTTGCCGGTCTCCGTTGTGCGGATCCGATCAAGTAGACTCGGGCCTTCTTAGACTAGCACTCGACGCAATACGCGCGCGTCTTCCCGATGGTCTTGGACGGATCGTCGTGCAAGCGCGAGCAGACCTTGCAGACGCGGTAGCGTGGTCTGCCGTTCGCACTCTTGTCCTCCGCAAACTCGAGATGGTGATCGGTGACAGCTGACGCGGAGGAGAGAGGACTCGACGTGCGCGACGCTGGTGGTGTTCCGCCTCGCTCCAGGAGGGCTTCTGCTGTGAGGCTGATCAACGGCTCGTGTAGGGCCAACTTGAACTGCGCATGCGTAAGCGCCTTGCTGCTTGCAATACTGCTTGTGGACGATGTACACATTGACGATCGCCATGTCGAGCAGTCCGAGGAACAGCGATTGGTAGTACTTCTTCATCCGCATCGAGCGCTGGATCGAATATCGCTGGAGCCGTAACTGGTCATGCGCATCGACGCCGTTCATGTACTTGTTGTAGTTGCGATGAACTCGGGGCATTCCACGTCGACGACCGATCCGTCCTTCTCCTTGCGCCTGATCGGCGTCTTTCGCGTGGACACATCGCTCGCGAGGAAGTACACAGGCTTGTTGTCGAGCCAACTGCACGCGTAGAGATGCGGATACTTGGTGCACCGCTGCAGGCGACAAAAACCACGTTTGCCAGCCAAGCGCTTGGGTACAGTCTCGAACGGATACTTGAGTGCCTTAGGGAATCCGAGTCTTGATGGCTGAACGGTCCCGATCGAGCGGAAACCCATCGCTGACAGTCGAACTGCGAGGGAGACGCAGGTGTACTCGCGATCGGTGATGATGACCCGCTTCTCTCTGTCTTGTGACGCTTTTGGCCAGATCGCCTTGAGGTTGCGCACGACAGCAGCTGGTCCGTGTCCACAAAACGAACAGCTTGTCGAGAACAACCGTAGACTTCGATTCTTGCGCAGTAACTTGTCTCTCCGCACCACACAGCAAACAGCTTCGTCCCGTACTTGTGAGGCTTGTTGTTGAGGTACAAACGGACACTGTTTCTCGAGCTACGGGATGGGATTACCATCTCGTCGAAAGCAACCTACCGACGAACTTCATGCCTCGGAGAACAGAGCTCTGGAGCGTGTCAACGACAGGACGGATCTTCCATGCGCGGTCGGTCTTCGCGTTTGGGTGCTGATTGTCGCTGAAGTGGAGGAAACGAGAGATATCTCGGAATCGCAGGCGCGGCATGACGTACGACCATGTCCCTCTAGGGACCGCATCCGTCTGCGTTGTCGACCAGTGATGCCCGAGACCTGTCTTCATCGGACACAGCGCGCGCGCGACAAGCAGACCGATCATCTTGACGATTTCATGGGCTTCAATCGGCGCGAACGAGCAGATCTTCTCTTCCATCGCTGCTGTCTTCTCCTCAGCGATTGCACGAGTGTACTTCTGCCCATACATATGGCGAGCCGCAGCCATTCTTGCACCACGCGTCTGACTCTCATAACAATTCGACTCGAACGCAGTCTGACGCCAAAAACGCTTCGGCAGAGAGAAGAAAAAGAGATCGATCGGGTGCAGCGACTGAGCAGCGACAATCGCAGCGTCGGAGACCTTGGTCGAACGAGCGAAATCACGATCTTTGTGACACCGTGTGATGTCCTCGCCATAGTACGTGTCGACGAAGCCATCGAGTGCCAATTTGCGCAGAAACACGCTCTTCCGACCGACATGAGGGTCAGCGAGAGCATCCCAGAGCTCGGCATCCTCGTCTTCGTCGATATCTTCGGGTGGCTTTTCTTGAACAATGACGGGGGCATCATCGCAATCGGCCCCATCTTCGTCACCATCACCATCGCTTGCATCTGAATCGAGAAAAACCTTCTCTTCATCGTCTTTTTTGCGCGCGCGACCTGGACGTACTGACAGCTGGAGCATCGTCGCTCAGCTCTTCTTCGCTGTCATCGGAGATGTCGACTTCATGAACATTTCGCTTGCTGTCAGCTCTCGCATGCGAGCGGAGTGGAGGCGCTTCCGTCGCGGGAGCCGGTTACGAACTCGACGTCGAAGCCGCGTTTGCCGCGGCGCTTCGATAGGCGCTTCTTCGGACGGTTCGCTCGCTGACTTCTGATCCGGCCGAGACAGCGCGGCTCGAGTCGGCCTCCGTCTCTGTCTCGTCATGTATAGTTGGGATGTCGGGACTCGTTTCATCGTCGATGATAGCGGTGACTTCGAATTTGCCGCTGTCTTTTGGTGTCACGTCGCTGTTGGCTTGCGGTAAGACGTCCGGCTTTTCATTGACGGCATCTTCTGCAGCGACGGCTTCGTCGGCGTCTTCGTCGGCGTCTCCGTCGGCGGCGACGCGCTGCCGAGAACGAAACGCTTTGATCTTGTCACGGCAGTTGGTGAGGTTGGCGATCGGCTCCCAAGTCTCCTCATCGAAGCCTGCCCGCTTCACGAGGAACTTGGTCGCGACCTCCCCTTCCGCCGGATGCGCCGCTCGCCGCGGATCTCCTCGACGACGTACTCCATTGCGATCGGGGGTTTAGGGTTTAGGGAAGCGTCAGCAGCGAATCAAACCATTCGAACGTTTGAAACGCTGTCAGCCACGGAACAGACGCCCGTAATATACGGCGGTATAATAAGACTAGCTGCTAGCACACCGCATAATAGCTGCCATCTTGGATAAAACCATGCGCCTAATCTTTGCAATGATTGGCCTATTTGGGTAGAAATTCTTATCGACTTTTTCAACGATAAGCTCGACAATGGCTAATGAGAACAAGGTTTTTCGGGGAATTTCCATAGTTAAGCGTTTTTTTTTGGGAGTGCGCTTATCGTTGAAAAACGTCGATAAGCGCGGCGCTGGGTGAGTTAAGCACTTTCGACGTAGCCTAGGTTGTCGTCTTCTCGGTCATCTTGTTTCTTTTCTTCGGCTGGTCGACAACGCTGTTATCTCGCGCTACCCCACGTCAGTCGGATCGGCGAATAGCATTTTGTGCTGCAAGTGCGGCTTGACGAACAATTCTCCTGAGATTACCGTGATTACTACCTTTGGCCTCGTCGTCTTCGGCGTCGCAAGTGCTGTCGCAGCCACGACAAGGCTCCTCAACCTCTTGTTGACTGCAGTCGACAGCGGTCGTGCTGTTGGAGCTGTCGTTGCTCAGTGCCACAACTTAGCTGGCAGCTTCTCCGGACGTTGCACCATTGTCGTTTCAATCCTCATTACCGTCTTCATTATTGCTGTCGTCGGATTCGACTTCTTCGTCAACAGCGCTTCCATCGTCATCACAGTCTTCATTTCCCCCGCCACTATCAGCACTCCGGACGTTTTCCAATGCATCAGAACCATTGGGACCTATGAGTAGTCATTTGCGTCTTGTTGGACCATGACACTTACTTCGTGAGTTTCAGCCCCCCTCGCAGCTGCAGCCCTACCATCGTCACCGCTTTCACTGTCTGCGTCCGCGTCAAACGTCGAGCACCCGGTGCGAGGGCTAGAGGGGCACAGATTCGTAAACCACGGCGCGCCATGTTCAGCTGAGACGTCTGGCCCTCTCCTCATTCTGTACTCTAGCACCATCGGAATCAACAGGAGCATCAGTGGATGCATTAGAAGTTGTTGATGGTCAGATAATTCACCTCGAATTGTGACATGAGACCTGAACCTATAAGTTTATACTTTGAGCAGACTCACGAGTTCTGATACCTCTTATAACGTATATTGGCGCACACCACTGGCCCACAACTGTCTGAGGTCTCACATAGCCAGACACTCACAATGAGTGGCTGTCAGTGCTTGGCCTCACAGCAACTAAGAACATTAAATCTAACTCACTCTTTCATTTTGCACTACACTGTCTACACGTCCTTTTCTCGCCCTGCTCTATCCTTAATAGGTTATGAGCCCAAGCCAAGCCTCAAGCGAAGGATTCCCCCGCCTTGTGAGCGCCTCCAACTTCGACGTCTGGAAGGCCCGCGTGCGTGCAGCCCTCGACGGGAAGAATCGACTCGGCTACGTTGATCAAGCAGACTACGATGGCCGATGGAACGAAGAGCATGCTGGCGGCGATGAAGATGATGATGAAGACATTCCAGCGACGGCGAGAGCGATTCGGTACCAACATCGATTGAAGAACGGACTGAGAACCTCTCCATCGCCGATGGATCGAGTGATGCAAGTGCTGAAGGCCAGGGACTCGCCCAACCTCCGCCGGTAGCGACGTTTGCTGCGCCTATGGCTGCTGAAGAAGGCCAAGGCCAAGTTGAGAGCTGCGAAGAACACCCGCAAGCTTCTCACTGCAGGAGAAAATCGTCGTGCTGACGCTCGCGTCAAGTGATGAAAACCCTGGACGACAAGCACATCCGCATGGTGAAGTCGTTTGAGAAATCTTACGACATCTACCAGACGATCTGCAAACGGTATGAGGGCACCACGGCATTCGGTGACCCATACATCATCATGAACTTCCTTTATAACGCTCGTTATGAGGAAGGGAAAGATTTGACGGAGTTCATTATCCGCTACGAGGATGCGATCAACGCCCTCAATCAGGCGTTGAATACCGACCTCGGTTCCGCCCTTTCGTCGACGTTCCTCTACAATGCCATGCCGAAGGCTTGGGAGAACGAGATGCGAATCTGGCGCTCGACGCGTGCGATTCTGCCATATGACGAGCTAAAGATGAACCTGGAAGCTCACGTGACAAGCAAGCAGGCTTTGGAGCGCTATGCGTTTGCCAACGGCACTCCTGAGAGCGCGGAAACAGCTGGTGAGAAGGCTCTCGTTGCCAACACGCCAAGTTCTCACCAAGGCGTGGCTGCGAATGCTCACCCAAGTACCGCGACCTGTGGCTACTGCGATCGAGCGAACCACACCATGGTCCAGTGCCGAGTTCTCATCAAGGACATGCGCCTTGGAAAGCTCAAAGCCAACACGGTGCTACCCGCAAACTTCAAGCTCCCAAGCGAGAGCCAACCTGTCGAGAACCGCCAAGGTCAAGCTCACGGCAACCGCCATCACCCCTACGGCCGCCCGGCGAACAACAAGGGTCATCGCCAACAGGGAAACCGGGGCTATAGCTCTGGTAGTCGTGCGCATGGTGGCCGAGGCAACCAAGGGTACAGCCAACGATACCAGGGCAACCAAAGCTATCAAGGAGTCAGTGGCTACGATCAGTCACTCTGCCATGATCGCCATCACGACGACGCAACATCCGCTCACTGAGGAAGCCTACGGACTTACGGCTTCGATGACGGCCAAGGTTGATCCGGTGTGGACCATCGACTCAGGCTGCACTCGCCACGCCACGTACAACGACGCCTGGTTCAGCACGAAGGTCCCTTACAAGGGCTCCATCACAGTGGGTGGCAAGAGCCAGATCCATATCGAAGCAACTGGTGACGTCTCGCGCTGTGTGACCGACTCGAAAGGCCATTCAAAGACGCTGAAGCTACGCAATGTGCTGAATGCTCCTGCACTCAAGTTTAACTTGATGTCGGTGGCCGCTGCCGTGAAGGACGACTTCCGCTTTGCCTTCAACCGCACACAGTGTGTGATCAACACGAGCCAACACTTTAGTGTCAAGGCGAAGATGGCTGAGAGCGCTGATCTCTATCAGTTCACGGCGTCGCCAACGACTGCCTGCAGCAGTGAAGCACTCGTTGCCACTCACGGTAAGGACTCGGTTGTCTTACTTCATAAGCGCATGGGCCACCCTAACTTTCGCACGCTACAGGCACTGCCTAGAACCCAAGCGGTCACGGATCTCCAAGTAGAAGGACTAGGATCCCCGATGGACTATGTCTGTCCGTCATGCGAGTTTGCGAAGTCCCACCGCACTCCGTTCGATGCCACAAGACCGATAGTTCCCTCAAAATATCCCTTGGAGAAAATACATTGCGATATCTGTGGACCTATGCGAACAGCAAGTCTTACCGGCTGCCGATACTTTCTTGTCTTTATCGACGACTGCACCCGCTTCATGTTTGTGTATGTGATCAAACAACGTTCAGAGCTTTTTGCATGCTACGAGGACTTCCGCCTCAAAGCACTCAACATCTTTAGATCTGATGTCCACAGCATTGAGTATCGAGCTGTTCAATACGACCTCGAGATCCAAACATTGCAAGCTGACAACGCGAAGGAGTACGAAAAGCTAGGGCGCACCCTCTTCCAGAAGTACGGAACACATGCCCAATTTACCAATGCGTACACACCTCAGCAGAACGGTGTCGCAGAACGACGTATGCGCACCACTATGGAGCGAGTACGAGCTCTCCTGTTCGATGGCAACCTCCACCGCGGCCTCTGGACTGAGGCTGTCAGACATGTCGGAGACCTCATCAACATGACTCCGATCTCCAGAACTGGCAATCGGACGCCATACGAGCTATGGTACAACCGGAAACAATCCGCACTGCACCTAAAGGTGTTCGGCTGCACTGCATACGTCCATATCCCAAAGGAGAGGCGAGATAAACTCGAACCACGCGCGATTGTGTGCATGTACCTCGGTCTACCGGACCATAAGAAGGGCTACCGACTTCTAGACATCCAAATAGGCAATATTGTTTACAGCCGCGATGTTCGCTTCGATGAGAAGAAATTCCCCTCACTGGAGTTCATTCCTCCTCCTCCGGCGCCTACAAGCCAACTCGAAGCACTCCACACTGTCAATTCTGTCCCCGCAATGAACCAAGCTAGAGTTCCCTCAAGCACCCGTACGTGGCATACTTTAGCTGAACACGCTACATCTGGTATTGAGGGGGGCGAATTCTCAAGTGCGAGAATGACTGTTCCGTTACTTAACTCAAACACAGCTCTTCTCCGGAATGAGCAGACATTTAGCTTTGTCACGACACAAGACGGTGTGCATGGGCGCCAGAAGCGCAAACGCAAAAGCTCCGACCATCGCAACGGCGACAAGCCAAATGCCAAAAATCAGGGCGGACATCATGCCACACTGGTAGCGTCACTTTCCTCTACGGATGCGACTCCTGCAGACGGAGATCCTCTTCCACCGGTAGTGCTGAATGGCCCCGAGGATGTTACCAACGAGACGGAGCGCATTGAACTCACATATACCCTCCTTGCTATTCGGTATATCACAGAACCGAAGTCATTCAAAGAGGCCATGGCGTCACCCGAAGCAAAACAATGGCTCGCGGCCGCCGACTCAATCCCACCACGAAAATGGCACATGGTCGATTGTTCCTGCCCCGCGTGGCCGAAAGATCCTCAAGAATCGATGGGTCTGGGTTGTTAAGTACAACGGCAACGGTGGCATTGACCGCTTTAAAGCACGACTGGCCATCAAAGGATTCCTACAACAATACGGAGTCGACTACACCGAGATTTTCGCACCCGTGCTACGCATGGAAGTATTGCGACTGCTATTGACGATCGCAGCGATGCTGGATTTCGAAGTACATCAAATGGATGTGAAAACAGCATTCCTCAATGGATACCTAGACGAGGACATCTACATGGAGCAGCCTGAAGGTTTGGTTATCCCAGGCAAGGAACGCTTGGAGAGCCTGTACGGACTCAAGCAGGCACCACGGGTATGGTATCAAACCCTAGTCCAGTTCCTCGAGAGCCTACACTTTCGTAGACTGATCAAAGACCGATGTGTCTTCGTTGGTACTGTCGACAGCTTGACTTGCTACATCGCAGTCTACGTTGACGACCTTCTGATCATCGCTCCAACACCAGCAATCGAAATTGAGATCAAATCAGCCCTGAAACAGCGCTTTCAGATGTCTGATCTAGGGGAGGCGAAGTACCTACTCGGCTGGTCGATTGAACGTGACCGAAAGTCGCGGACGCTTTTTATCCACCAAGAGAAGTACGCCACCGAAGTCCTTGATCGCTTTAGCAACCTCGTGACATATCCAATAGCCACACCAGTGGATCGCAGCGTTAGGTTGACGACTACGATGTCTCCGAAGACGGATGCAGAAAAAGCTGCAATGGCGGAAACGCCATATCGAGAGGCTGTGGGAAGTTTCATGTACCTGATGGTCGGGACACGCCCAGACATCGCCTACTTTATGAGAGAAGTAAGTTAGTTCCTCTCCAATCCTGGACAAGAACACTGAAATGCAGTAGTTCGAGGTTTTCGATACCTCCACGGAACCAAGGATCATGGTCTTGTCCTCGGCGGCACCTCACCACTTCCAGCAGCACAACTCGCAAATAGCCTGACTGCCTATTCGGACTCGGACTACGCAAGCTGTCCCGATACGCGTAGATCCATCGGCGGCTATGTCACTATGCTAGGCAATAGCCCAATCTCGTGGCTTTCACGAAAGCACCATACAGTCGTGCTCTCCACCACGGAGGCAGAGTATATCGCACTATGCCACTGCATGCAAGAAGTGATCTTTTTAAAAATGCTGCTAAATGAACTTGGGTTTAAGACACATCGTCCCATCACGATCAAAGAAGACAATCAAAGCTGCATCAAAGTAGCCAACAACCCTGAACTCCATGGACGTATGAAACACATTGATGTTCGCTACCATTTCGTGCAAGAAAAAGTAGAACGACAAGAGTTCATTATTGAGTATTGCAACACAAAGGTCATGTGTGCAGACATCTTCACCAAAGCATTACCAAAACCACAGTTTAGAACCCTGCGGGCACTACTTCAACTGAAGTCTAAAGCTGAATACGACGCAGCAACAAGAAACCCACAATAGAACATATACATCCAGACAGCCTGTGTCATTCCCAACATCTAGACATACCTGCAACAATTCAAATAATCCTAATGGGAAAGCAAATGACAAGTTATCTCTTAACTGAACCGATTGTGCTATTGATTCAAGTGTTCCTGTGTTCCGACTGCTACCTTACTTGCGCACGTAGAACTCGATCTTGCGGACGAAACTGATCTGCCAGATCCACTCGCCGTAGACTTCCAAAGGCTTCGCTTCGCCGCGCTCGGCTTGGAACTTGATCCCGTCGTTGACGATCATCACGAAGCAGTGGCCGACATCCTGAGAGTTGATCGCTGGCACGAGGTAGACGCCATCCGGGAGCGACAAGTCGAGAACAGCTTGAACAGTACGGGAGCCGTTCTTGTGACGCGGGATGTCGAAAGCGGAGTAGCTAATGCGTGACCCCTTCTTGGACGTGATCCAACGAAGGAAACCCTTGAAAATCTTCTGGTTCGCTCCCTTGGTAAGGTCGACTTCAAACACCTCACGCGTCTTCGCCACGTACTCTTCGATCCACGCATCTTGAACCTGGGAACCGTCTCCGAGAAGCTCCACGGCATACTTGACCGCCTTAAACATGCAATCGTTCTTGGCACCAGCGCGAATCATAAGACGCGCAGCTGGATCGTTGGTAATGGTCCACTCAGCAAAGGTGATCTTCTGACGCTGCGCATTGGCATCCGCCATCCAGCGATCGACGCTAGCCAAGGCTTCCTTGAATTCCGAGAGGTTAGCACCCAGCTCCAACGTCACAGCCATCTTGTTGAATGGGTGATACCAGACAACACGATACTTGATCAGCCCAGGCATCTGGTGGCGGTCAGAGCGATCATCGATACGATGAACCAACCAAGAGAAAACCTCGACGCCGTTCACCGTCGACTTGACACGCACGCCGTCAGGGAGCACCTCCCAATCGGGCTGAACAGTCGAGAAGCGAAGGGACACAACGACACCATTCGCTGTCTTGAACTCCTTGACCGCACGATCAGCAACCGATGCTGCACGGAGGAGAACACCCAAAGGATTAGATTCCTCCTTCTCCTCGCTCTCCGAGTGGGCATCATGCTCCGACTCGGACGAGGAGACTTCATCGGAAGACACATATGCGTAAAGCGCTGTGCTGCTTGGGGCAGTCTTTCGACTAGCCACCGTGCCCAGCCTGTTCCGGGGTGCTTTCCCTCCCGTACTCTTTTTCGCAGTCTGTTCGCGCCATCGGGGTGCTAATTATCCCGAAGGCCTAACTAACAACCAGAACCGAATGCACAATCCGTTCAGAAATTGCGACAATATTGAAATGGCCAGCTTAGAACTCAACAATTGGGGATATTGCCCATATTGTGTATTGATCAGAAGTCCCTGACGGATTTTTGAGAAATTGTCCCTCGTCCTGGGTTCTTATCTAGAGGGGCTGTTGATGGTCAGATAATTCACCAGAATTGTGACATGAGACCTGAACCTATAAGTTTATACTTTGAGCAGACTCACGAGTTCTGATACCTCTTATAACGTATATTGGCGCACACCACTGGCCCACAACTGTCTGAGGTCTCACATAGCCAGACACTCACAATGAGTGGCTGTCAGTGCTTGGCCTCACAGCAACTAATAACATTAAATCTAACTCACTCTTTCATTTTGCACTACACTGTCTACACGTCCTTTTCTCGCCCTGCTATATCCTTAATAGAAGTGTTGCCTTGGTGGTCCAGCCCGACAGCTGATAGGGACAACAGATTCTTCAAAAGCGAGGCGATGATAATTTTTTAGTAGGGAAGTTGAAAAGTTCCGCCCAAGTACGACCTCGACCTTTTTCCATTCCAAAATTCTGCCTGACGTCAGTGCCGAGTGGTACTCGAAGGAGTAGGTTAAGCCAAACAAACACGACGCCAGCAACAAAAAAAAAGGGAAACCCAACCCGGATTACAGCATGTCAGACAATCATTGGCTCAGGCAGACATGTAGCAACGTGTTCGGCCTACATATGCATGCACACATCCGCATCGTTTGTCGTCATCGGTGCAGTGATTCCGTCAACACGTCAACACACGGCCGTTAATACTGACCTGATCGACAGCGTGCGGTCGGTAATGTTTCCAGACGTGCCGTCTATACAAATGGCAAGTGAAGCCGACTTGGCCCTGACAGACATGTAGCAACGTGTGTCCATTTGTTTGTATTAATGCGTTTTTTTTTTTTTTTTGCTTTCTTGGCTCGCACAAGCTTTAGTTGATCGGACTTGGCACGTTTCTTCGATTGGCTGTTACTGGCTGCCTTGCTTTTGGTTGCGTCGAGGTCGAAATCGTTCGGGAAGAAATTTAAAATGCTTCAGCTTGTCGTCGAAGTTGCCCGGCTTGTTCTTGCGGCTAGATAGCTTCCAGAAGGCAATAAGAACGCGCTCCCACCGAGCTTTGGCACCTCAACGCCCGCCCGATGGAGCTCTCGTCAGGTAAACGTATGCGTTCAGAACATCTGAGCGATGCATGAAGTCATTTCCGCCAAGGCACCAGCGGTCGATAGGATCTATTGTCCTGCAGACAAACGGAACAGCATGCCACGTCAACGGCTTGATGTACACCACATCACCAGGCTTCTGAATCATCACACGACACTTCGAATGGCACATGAGCTTCAGGAACGACGTTGCTGTGCACTTGGATTTGTCGGCTACATTGAATGCCGTCGCGAACCAAATCTCGACACACTGCGTGAGAAAGCTTGGCATGAAAGCGAGGCCATGGTCATGATCAATATGAGGTTGTGATAGTCGGAAATCGCGCTGAGCAAAGCATTCCTGATCGTAGAAGTAGTATTCGCCGGCGGCGTCATTGACTCCCGTCTTCAGCTTGTATAAGCCATCCATCCAGTGTGCGTGAAATCTGCCAGTCAGGCATCGGAGCATCTTCGCACGGTCGATGGCGACTTGGCTAGAGATATAGTCATCGACAGCACAATCCTTTAACCCTTTCGTTGCCGAGAGGTAATATAATGACAACTTTATCGTCATTTTACGCTTATGTATGGGCGCCATAAGGTGCCTTTTGGTTGCGAGACTGGGCTTTTTGTCTACCGAAAATAAATACAAACCTCTATCAGATAAAGAAATTCAATTCATAGAGGCCTTTATAAATACATACGAGCCCCATTCCCTTTATTCGTTTATGTTGGTACCGAACCTTATACAAAAAAGTATGTTCGGAAATGGCCTAAAATGACCACAATTCGGTCATCTTACAATATTTTTTAAAATTCCGCCCCCCAAAAAGCAGAAAGGACGATAGGAAAACAGCCTTAAATGACCTTAACTATGGAAATTCCAGTAGACTAGAATGAAGACAAAACAGTGGCAACGAAAGGGTTAACCCTTTTGAGTACCTCAGACCCTTGGCCTAGCCAGGATCCTTAGCAAACAGCAAGGATGCTAGGAATGATGTCCTTACGCTCTTACATCCACACAAGCAAGCGCCCGCACAGGTGCACACACGCACTGACTGCTCCAACGCATGCAAGCACACGCACAGACTTGATGAGGAAGACACGTAAGCACAAAGTCTCTATGATTGTGGATGTTCTTTCAACTTTCAAGAAGCCATTGAGTGCGGTGGTCTGCATGACCGCAGACAACCGCTCAGTCAACCAAGCAATTGGACGAAAACTTGGTGCGATCTCTGTCATTACCCTTCAAGGTTTCGACGAGGCACCCGTTCCGCCCAGGAATCGACCCCCGCACTCTCAGGTGTGCACGCAGTTTTTGGTGCGGTGCTGGCACGAGTTCTCAGTCTTGGCAGTCGGTTGGGAAACGCGCAGCAATTGTCAACAGTTCTGCTTTGGAACTTTAGTCAAATGGATGAGTGGAGAGAAGCAGCACTTCTTTTTCGTCATACAACAACAACAACAGAAGGATTAGGGTTTGATGGTCAAAACGCTCAACGGTGCTGATGATGGTCTTGAGAAAGGCGTGAAAGTCACTCTAGTGAGGGAGTTGGTATGGCAGCGTCGTTGACCACATTTAGGAGCTACAAATTTGATGCTCTCGAAGGAGTTGCGGCAAGAGAATTCTCGAACCCTCGCTTCACCACGTTTCATTACGATGTTATGTCCTGTGAATTCTCAAGCGGTGCAACAACTCGGCATCTCCCGTGCAACGAGTAAGTAACGAAGTGTCTTTGAAATATTTGGCAATAACATGTACTAAAACAACACAGTGACGAGGGTTCTAACAGCTTGCGCCGACATCGGCGCGGAGTCAGGTGCGCACCACGGGCCAACCCGAATTAGGAATCCGAACGTCGGGCTCGTCGACGTGAGCAACTGCAACAGAGCAAAGCTCACAACAACCCGAGTCGCAGAAGTAATCGTCCGGGGTAACGTCTGCTCCAGGTCCAGCTCAGTGACTCCGCCTCTTCCCTACATTGCCTGCATCGATATTGACTGAAGTTATCGAGATCAAAGAATCCGATTCAAACGACGAGAGTGTCGCTGCTGGAGCTATCCGCCCTAAAGCACCGACATCTGTTGTGCGAGTGGAGAATGTCAGCGCTAGCAACTGCTTCATCTGCTTGGAACCTCTTTGAGCGCCCGGAATATCTATGTGTTGGATGCGATATACAAGCGCAACGAAACTGCCTGGAGACGTGGTTCGCGGTCAGTCCGACGCGCCCTCACTGTCGTCGAGAGCCATCGTTACCGACTGCGACCGCGACGTCGTCACCGCTGTGAGTTGTGTCGCAGTTAAACTTGTGATTTACGTTTCATCGCCTCGCGATTGTCTGGTAGAACGAGCTGCGCGATCAAAAAAAAAACGCTCGTATTCGTTCGACGTCGGTGACGGACACGACCGTCCGGCGCTTGAACGCAGCGGGGAGACACGAGTCGCATGATTGGCTGGAAAGAATTCTTTGCACCACAAGCTAAATAGGCAAATCAAATAAAAGGTAGTCTGCAACTGTGAAAGACGCAGGTGAGAACGAAGACGACGACGACAACGGAAGAAGAATTGCCCACCCTCCCGCCTCCATCGGGAACTTACGGCGGTTTGGAGCGTTATGTGAGGCGACGAGATATCCGACTCCTCTGCGTTTTCAATTCAAGGAGCTACCAAATTTGATAGCAGCATACATCCGCAAGCTGTCAGAGAACAACAAGAGCCAGTGGCCAGCGGAAAATCTACGCGAAGCGATCTCGTGGCATTACTTGAAACCGGAGAAGCTAATTGTTTTTGCGTGTACCGGGGAGTGGGTACAGCTACAGTGACATCGCGCTGGCCGCGACGTCAGAGACACCGGGGGCACTACTACCGGACGGTTCACATGGAGGACCGCACACGGTTTTGATGCGGTTCACCGAACCTGGCGCGCGTCCAGCACGCGAGGGCGCAGAGGTAACTTAACCAACTAACCGAGAAAGACTTGCGTGTGTCTCGGCTTTGGTGTCCCCTCGTTATCGCTAGGTCGCACATCGCTCGGTTTAACGTCTAGCAGTATCACTTGGTCGAGAAGCTGGGTACGCCGACGACACGGCGTACCCGACCCAGAAGAGTAGGACGCCGAAGCCGGGACACACGAGCGAGACTGCAACGCAGTAGAAGCCGGTCGTCGCTTCGAATAGAGTCCGGCAGCCAGCCAGTGAGCAGCGGACACCTACAGCTTAGCGGGAGCGTCGCTGACGCCAACGCGGCCGGGAACAAGGAACAAGATGAGACCATCACCAGCGTCACCATGAGCGCAGCAACGCCTCCGGTGGCAACGCCAAGATCACTGGGATTCGACGCCCGGAAGCTCGTGTTTGATGAATACGACCCCGAGAAAGATGGGATCGTGGACACGTGTATCGCGAGTGTCGACAACGCGATTCGATCCGACGAAGTTCAAGGGGACGATGTCCGACGGAGGCCCTTTACTACGTGGTTGGCTCAAAGCTGAGGGTCAGCGCAGCAACCTTCTTTAACAACACGGAAGTCATCGCGACGAACGCCGATCGCACATATGACGCTCTGGGGACACGCCTAAAAGAACAATACAGCACGAAGCTGACCGAGGCAGCGGCAGTAAACAAGCTCATTCAGCGTAAGAAGCAGGGACCGAAACGTATCAGGATCCAGCACCGGTCAACCTCGTGCAGGCTGCTGACGAGGTGTGCCCCGAACCACATGCCATGCAAGACGGTGAGGAAGGACAGCAGCCGGCAGGTCCGCTGCCGATGACGACGGTACCGTGGCCAAGACCACACCCACAGCCGCGGGAGATGCAGTTGATTGGCGGCAAGCGCCGGTTGCAGGGTCGACCAGGGGTAGGTCACAGCCACTACGGACCACCACCCAGCAAGCGGCGTGCTGACGGCACTTGCTGTTGCTACAGCTATGGCGAACTAGACCAGATGATCGCAGCTTGCCCTGAGATGCTGGCGTTCCGAGCTCAGCAGAAGAACGAGAAGGCGAGGACGGAAGGGTGCACAAAGAGACTTTGTGCAAGGGCTCGGGGGCCACCTGCTTCCGGTGGATGGGCTGTGGAGGTTCGAGATGACGATCAAGTCGTGAGATTGGACGCTCTACTGGTCAATGGCTGTGATGAGGAGATCTTATCGACAAAGACCTCCTCGTCCAAAAGCGCGCACAGATTGACTTCGAAACAGATGAGGCTCGGTTCATGAAAGGCGAGAACGAGGTTATTCTCCCATTCACGGTGGGCGCGATGATCGGTCACGCGGCTGTCCGACTGCTACGTGGACAGAAGCTACCAACGCGGGTGCACGCGACGCTGAGGGTTCCTGTTACGGCTCCGGATGGTGCGGTCGGTGTTTTTGACCCTTGCTCGTAGCAGCAGGAGTGGCTGATGATGCCACAAACAGTGACAACTGTTCGGGCTGATCACGTGACCGTGCTGATCCTCAGCGCCTTAGGCATGATGAAGCGACTGCCAGCGCGCAGGCAACTCGGAACGTGGATACCGCTCGCCGACGACCTGCAGGTGCTCGAAGAGCAAGGAGACCTCGCGTGGCGCGACGAGGAGCGTTGGATAGCGGCGTTGCGCGGCAGCACGGCTGCGCCACCACCCAACGAGGACGACTTGCAACTGGGCCACCTGTCGTCGAGCGACGCAGAGCTTATCCGAAGGGCGCTGCGAGCGTTTCCAGGGTTGACAAGCGAGGCAAACGTGCGCCCACCGCTGACGAAGACAGGGGTGGAGCATTACATCCCGACGGGGACCACCACGCCAATTCTACATCGTGCGTGGCGGAAGGCCGTCGTCGAGTATGCTGTTATTGGCGAGAATGTTCAAAAGATGCTACGAGAAGGTGTCATCAAAATGGGGAATGGGCCCTGGGGCTTCCGTGTTGTGCTAGTGCGGAAAAAGGATGGCAGCGTACGCTTTTGCATGGATTATCGTCCGTTGATTCAGATCACTGTCAAGGACGTGTATCCATTGCCAAGAATCGGCGAAACGCTCGAGTCACTTGGAGGTGCGAGTTTGTTCACGACACTGGACTTGCTCACCGGATATTGGCAAATCAGCGTCGCAGAGCAGGATCGTGATAAGACGGCTTTTGTTACACGGCTGGCGCTGTTTTGGTTCCGGCGCATGCCGTTCAGGCTGCGCAATGAGCCCGGGACGTTCCAGTGACTCATGGACTGTGTCCTGTGAGGTCTACTGTGGGTATGCTGCCTCGTGTACTTGGACGACATCATAATCTACACCAAAGGACAGATCGAACGACATGCTGTCGACCTCGCCACCGTGCTGGCGCGCCTCGAGGAAGAGGCGGGTTGACATAGAAGGGAGATCTTTTGGATCTCGTAGGTTAAAGGCATATTCAATAGGACGCTCTGATTTGCCCTCCACCTCGCAGGTGTTTGAGGAAGAGAGCACCAACTCCCCCCGTCGCGCAGCGTGCGCGCGACGTTAAACGGCTACCAGGACCTGCACGCGCTGGCTTGGCCGCGTGGTGCTGTCCTGAGGACAAGGAAAGGGCGTCCCCCGTCGGAAGTTTGGCTGACGGAGGCGCTACAAGGCATACGAGCGTCTGCGGTAGGGCGAACCCTCCGCTCCTCGTAGAACCCGTCCCGTTGGGACGGCAAGGCATAGAGACAGGCTCGCTGCTAGTCTCTCAAGAAGGACACCTCCCGAGAGGATCGTCCCGCCGACGCGCTGTCGCCGTCGGCACCTGCACCCACCTGCGCGACTGGTTACGCCACAGTCGCTGCGGGTGTGGCGCTCCCTTTTCGGCCGTCGAGCGGGCGTCGAACCAGCCCGCTGACAAGTCGCCTGGGCCGTGGCAGCCTCACAACCTGCCCCCCCAATACCCGGTTTCTAGTCAGAAGGCCGCCTCCGGGCGCCTCGGCGACTATCAAGGCGCCCGGTCCGCGGCAGTTAGCGCGGATCCAAGAACCTCAAGGCTCTGTGTGTGACCGGCTCGTGGTGCTCGAGGTGTCGCTGACCTCTTGCACCCAGCCCGCATCACCACAGCTCACTGCATAGTTTGTGAATACATTTCTGCAATATCTGCACTCTCAGCCCTTGTGTAGGCTCATAAGCTACGCTGACACGCGGCATAGGGTCCTGGGGCTCTTGTCTTTGCGTACTTTCAGCGTGAGTCAGGTACACTTTATGGCTAGGCTATTATAGAGTCACAACGTGGTGCTGTAGAAATTCAAAGACAACCTCTGTGAGAATTCCAACACTCTTAACCAATGTTTTTGACATCGGTGCATGCTCTGCATCAATCAGAATCGATACGCGATGCGTGGCGCTTGCGTACTCTCCGCGTCAATCGGCAATCGGGCCAGATGATTTTTAAGAAGCCCAATCGGCTTCAACCTAAACGTTATCTTTGTATGCTGAAGCATGAAATATCCGAATACATTTTCCTATCAAACACAATATATTGAGTTACGTGAGTAGCCCTCGCCGTTGATGTGCATCAAGTGATTCGACGTCTACGCCGGTTACCCTTCGCATCGTAACGGAGGGTACCCCGCTGACGTCTGCTGACGAAACGACGCAAGGCACGGAACATAGGTGCGTTGAGTCCATGCCCGCCGCGCTCCTGCTCGCGAGCGCTCACCACTATGTCGAATTGGTCACACAGGCGCTGCGCTTCATCGACAGGTCGGAGCGCGGACGGGTCGACAAGGCGGCGGAAGATGTCGCGAGCGCGCGCTTTTCTCACGCAGGTACAATGTGCGTCTCGCCAATGATGATGGCGCAGTTGCTGGCTGTCTCCACCTGGTGTATCCATCTAGGTGGGACATAGACGGTGTCGCCGCTCGCACGGAACGTCCAGCGCTTCTCACCGACGAGAAGGACGCCGTACGTGGCTGCGGCACACGTCTCGAAGTGGTCGCCGGTAAAGCCGGAGCCGAAATGCACCAGCGCATCGAATGCTCGCTGCGTCTTTCGGCCCTGCAGCTTGTAAGCATCGCTTTAGCTATCGATGCACCAACTTCAAGGCGAGCAAGTGTGGTTGCAAGGGCAAGGTCACGCTCAATATTGCATCAATGGGATACGAACTGATTGCAGGACACACATACGATGGCGACCAACGTGTGGTGTATGGTTTCATTGGCAGGACTGACGAGATCAAACGCTTCGTTGACGACATGTCAGTCTCCCATTTATGGGTCCCTGTGGACGCGATCTGGGATGCCGTCAAGACGGGGTTCTACACCACGGAGACCCAGACAAGTGCGCGGCTTGACGGCGTCCCAGGTCAATAGCCGTGGCAACCGGGGTCGAAGCAAGCACGTTAATTCCGATGTCCATATTGAGCGTCCGCCATTGTCGCTCACCAGCCAAGGCGAACCTTGGTTCTTTCAGTTTCATCTTATTCTTGCAAATCGGTCGCATCCCAACAAGCCAACCCGTGAAATCGACTGGGTGGAGCCTCGCCTTTCTCGACTACTGGCGCATCGCGAAACACCCTTTTCTCGATTCAACCTTTTATTCGGCTCTTCACGGCTTTGTCCAATGTCTATTTGCAATGGTGCTGGACCAGCCAATACGGATGTTTATCCCCGTGTTTCACGTGTTGATGACCTGAAGACGCATGATGCCTACTGGAAGGCCATCCACTGCATGTTTCAGAGTACAAATCAGCTACTCGACCCAGCTCAAGTCGTGTGTGCCTTCGAGCTACCACTGATCACGGCCATGCAGACGCAACTACCCGAGGCAACTATTGTCGGAGTCATGTTTCACTGTTTCACTGGGAACTAGCAATCAAGAGGCGCCTACGCCGACTGGGGATGCCCCGTCGAGAAGCTAGTAGCGTTATGTCTCCTAGTGGGCTCGACACACTCACGGTTCTGAATCCTGCTGATAAGGACCCGAGAGGAATTTTTAGGGTCAAGGATGGAGATCCGACGTCTCTGCGGGGCAAAACAATTGTGCTACTCTATGGCGAAATGAGCTATGTTCTGGAGATATTTCCGCCGGATATGGCTTCAGCGACTTCCACCAGTCGTGTGGAACGTCTCTGGAATCTCCAATCAGATTGTTGCGCGAACCAATAATCCTTTGGAACGTTTTTATCAGGAATTGACGAGAAATTCCCCAATTCGAGCCCGACATTGCCGTTTTTCGTCGACAAAATCAAGGCAATGTCCCATCAATTGGTCGAAAAGATCGACAAAGGCACGATTGGCCGTCGACAGGCCCTCGCAAACAAATCTATCTCCCTCCAGTACCCAGCCTCGATGACGTCACCAGTGAGTCGCTTGATGTGCAAGGTTGTAGCGACGTCAGTGATAGTGGAGACTACTTTTCTGATCAAGTCAGCAGCGCAATGAGCAGCGCTGTAGGGTCCTTGATTGGCGACTCGTTTGCACATTAGACTCTGATTTCATCTTGAACTAAAATGCACTCGATGCCTCTGCGTACCAGAAATCTGCTGCGTCAGGAGCTTTCCTCCAACGTTTTCTTTTTCGACTAGAGACCGAGTCATTGGAGGAAGGACCAGTGCCTGTTCTTGTACATACGTCTTGTGTTTGAACAACAAGGCCCTCTTTTGGATAACACCGTTTCCTTTGAAGAGTCAAAGGCGACCATACATGGCTATGAGGTTCAGCGGCAACAGACCCATGGCTCGGAAGCCATTGACGATGTTCGTGGATGGGTTGCGCTCCTTCATGACTTTGCAAGCAATGGTAACAGCGGCTTTCTTTGGCGCCATGGTCTCTCCACGATGTTGCAAGTACTGCGAGACGTGGCGTTGGATGTCCTAGCACGACACGCAAAAGAGACTTGAATAAGCGTCTATCATTACGACAAGCGGGCGTTGTACTGTTTCAGCAAGTCACGGCTACCAAAGAAGGAATCTGGACGTCGTGATGAAACTGTGGTTGGGTGGATCAAGTGTTTGTCGATGTCGCATTTGGTACTTAAGTGTTGTCAACTCGCTGCTCGGTCTAGCTTCATTATAGTCTTCATTGCTCGCGGCCGATTGAACGGCCGACTTCGACTTCTTCTTCATCTTCTTGAGTGCCATTGACCTTCCAGATCCTGGTATACGCACCACTGTGGTGACGCGGGTGGCAAAATTAAGGCAGCGAAACCTTTAGGTAGCACCGTTCCCACACACACACACACAGAACCCTTTCGGGATCCAAATTCTTGGCTCTGGAAGGTGGCCCTGATGTTGACACCTCGTACCACGGTTCGCTGAGAGGTGAACCGGGTCGGACAATGGCGACGCAAGAAGGCGGGTCGACTGCCGGTTGTGAGGCCAGCTGTCGCGACTTGAACGCGGAGAAGAAGGGCTCCACCAGCTGTCGGTGTCGATGTGCGCGCCGGGTCGGCTCTTGGTCGACGCGGGGCGGCTTGGGTCACGCGTGAACGCGGTAACCGTGAGCGATGAAGGGACGCTCGGTGTTCTTCGATCGCAGCTCGTGGTGGGCCAAATCTCCCAGCCGCGAGCGCCTTGATACCTCTGCGAATGTACACGCAGGCTCGGCCAAATCTCCTCGCCGCGGTACGCCTTGATAATCACCTCGACGCGAGCGTTAACGTCGCGCGGGCGTGTCCTTTAACGTCGCGTCCTGTTCCCGACGGTGAGCTGCGTGGTTGGGAGCCCCGGTGGCCCGTGAAGATGCTCGACTTGTTCTTGACACGGCAAAATCGGAACTCCCTTGATCATGACTATCCTCCGTATCTGTCCTGCCCTACTCCACAACCAACCATTCCGGATGGCATACTAAACCCAAGTGTCGGCCCGTGGCTGTCCGAACAGCTGCCGGTCCAGGCGATCTAAAGGTGACGGGTAGGTGACCTCCAGGCGGTCGACTGGGGTGACCCCCCAGGTGACCGCCAGGTGCCCCCCAGGCGGCCGACTGGGGTGACCCCCAGGTGACCGGCAGGTGACTCCCGCCGGCTGATGTCTAGGCCATCGGCAGGCGGCCGACAGGTGACTTCCTGTCAGCCGACTTCAAGGTGACCGCCAGCCGACCTGAGGCGACCTAACCGGTCGTCACCCAGTAGCCGGCTGACGCCGAATGTAACTACAGTTATCTCCTAGACTAGGGCATAACTATAATGGTGTAAACCGCTCTATCGGTCGCCTTCGGGTCCGTCAACAACGTCGCCCCTCGGCCGCCGAGAATCACCTCAAATCCTTGCTGCCGGGGGGACTTCACCACAAACTTTAGCACCGGCGTGGAGCGTCAAGTTCGAGTGTTGTGAAGGAGAACTTATGGAAGGATCCAGTGCAGTATTGTAGTTTGGTATTTTCTAGATTATCATAGTTTAGATCTTTAATTTTGGGGGAAGGAATAAAACGCCCCCCCCCAGAGCGACTGTTCGCAACAGTCGCTCTGGACAGAGACAGAAAGACCATAACTCCTCAATTTACCACGGAACAGTCAGCGTATCAACATCAGCAACACACCCAAGGAGTCACTCACTATAGTGAAGTTAAGTGAGTGGGGTACCTGTTGAGCATTGTCAAACAGGTGTTGAGCATTGTCGAGTGTGGTGATGCGGGCTGGGTGCAAGAGGTCAGCGACACCTCGAGCACCACGAGCCGGTCACACACAGAGCCTTGAGGTTCTTGGATCCGCGCTAACTGCCGCGGACCGGGCGCCTTGATAGTCGCTGAGGCGCCCGGAGGCGGCCTTCTGACTAGAAACCGGGTATTGGAGGGCAGGTTGTGAGGCTGCCACGGCCCAGGCGACTTGTCAGCGGGCTGGTTCGACGCCCGCTCGACGGCCGAAAAGGGAGCGCCACACCCGCAGCGACTGTGGCGTAACCAGTCGCGCAGGTGGGTGCAGGTGCCGACGGCGACAGCGCGTCGGCGGGACGATCCTCTCGGGAGGTGTCCTTCTTGAGAGACTAGCAGCGAGCCTGTCTCTATGCCTTGCCGTCCCAACGGGACGGGTTCTACGAGGAGCGGAGGGATCGCCCTACCGCAGACGCTCGTATGCCTTGTAGCGCCTCCGTCAGCCAAACTTCCGACGGGGGATGCCCTTTCCTTGTCCTCAGGACAGCACCACGCGGCCAAGCCAGCGCGTGCAGGTCCTGGTAGCCGTTTAACGTCGCGCGCACGCTGCGCGACGGGGGGAGTTGGTGCTCTCTTCCTCAAACACCCGCGAGGTGGAGGGCAAATCAGAGCGTCCTATTGAATATGCCTTTAACCTACGAGATCCAAAAGCTCTCCCTCCTATGTCAACCCGCCTCTTGAGCGAGCCAGACCCCTAGACAACTTAAGGAGTCACCTCTCCTAAGTTAGATAAGGAGTCCCCCCAATGGAACGTCTCCGTATCTAACCCTAGGCGTCCCATTGACAGAGACACCCGTCCCTTTCCCGTGCCGACCCGGCGCCTGATTCGGGACAGGCGCCTTCTAATCGGGGTCGCTTCACCACAGAGCTGTGACAGCGAGGTAAAAAACCGGGGTGAGTGGACAAAAAAGCCTCGCGTCCGCTTCAGTTGTCTGGTCTAGGACGTAACCTGAACACCGATGTAATGCGCTCGATGCACAGAGAAAGCCAAATCTTGAATCGTGTAGTCACGCTGGTCGCCATCGTCAAACCGCGCGGTCCAGACAAACAGTCCGTCGTCAAACCTGAAACCGATGATCTCGCCGATGATTGTCGAGCTCACCGTCAGCAATGACGTCGAAGGCGTCAACGATCTTCCATTTAAACGGCAGGCCAGGCGTATCTTGGAACATCTTCACCAAGCGCTTTTCGCTGAAGTACTGGCCCGTCTCGTCTCCGACTTCAAGCGCGGGGCGTCTGACAGGTGGACGACAAGTATCAATGACAGTGTACAGACCTGCATGGACGGATTTTTTGCGAAGCGAGCCATCAACAGGGTGCGGAGGCGGACAGCTCCAAGCGTGAATCAGCATGTCCACGTCCGACCGCAGATCTGAATGGATTCCACAACGTCGGTGGGCTATGCGAGACTCGCGTGTCGTCCACCAGCTTCAACTTCGTAGACGGGTTGTTCGCTGTCGGCAGCGGCCGTCTGTCCAATCTTGACACGATGCTGGCACCCAACGTGAGAGCGACATATGTAGACCAGCACGGGCCTTCCGCGAGCCATGTATCTTGTGTCGTACGTGTACACGTCTCCATCAAGACCCTCAGCCGTCCGATGAGCGTCTTCGAGCGTCCGGTATGCACTAATCGTCTCGAAACGAATGTGCTCCCGTCGATGGGATGCATCTGCATCGTCGGAGATGTCCCCACCGAAATCGAGCTCTGAGGCGATGGATGCTGCTGAAGCTGTCTCCCAGCCGTCTGAGTCGTCCGAAGCTTGACCTAATGTACTGATGATGAGGCTCTTGTTGGAGTGATGCAGGATGAGGAAGGACACCGCACTGCACCAGCGGTATGGGCGACAAGATACGGACATTGAGTCGGAGCAGCCAGCATGTTGGCAGAGGCAGCGCAACAGAAGTTCATGAATGCCGTATCCAACCGATTTTCATTAGTTGTAGCCATCTGACTGGGCACTTCAACCTATGAGGATCTGTCGCAACAGGTATTCATTATCCACACAACATATTAAAAATAGTTAGCCACGGCAGCGGCAGACGTTGCAGCAAAAGCGACGATTCTTGGGCCATCAACAAGTCTATTCCAACGCATTCGTCTCCCGTTCGACCATCCCATAGCTGCTCCTCCAAATGCTATCGAGTCGCTGCGCCACCTCACTTGCTGACGGTCGCTGCGCTGGCTCGTACGCCATGCAGTCCCTCGCGAGCCGCACGATCTCGGCGTCCGACTCGCGGTGGAAGCGCACCTGCAGCGTGCCTTCGTACACGTGCACGACGACCGCTCCCTCGGGCAGCAGGTTGTACGGGATCTCGTGCGTGTCGAGCTCCGAGAGCACCACGCCGAACGAGAACACGTCGGCCGACTCGCCATAGCGCCCGCCGACCATGACCTCGGGTGCCATCCACCGCAGCGTCCCGACGCACGTCGTCATCGTGCTGCTGTTCTGATCGGCGCGTAGCCGCGAGACGCCAAAGTCGATGAGCTTGGCGCGTTGTGCGTCCGCCGACAGCAGCACGTTGCGTGACTTGAGGTCGCGATGCAGCACCGCAGGCTGCAGCGAGTGGAGGTACGCGAGTCCCTCGATCACGTGCCGTGCGATCTGCAGCTTGCAGGCGTCAAAGCCCACGGGTCGTCCTTGACTGTCGAACGTCTGCAGCAGCGTCCGCAGGTCACCGCCGTCCATGAACTCGGTCACGACGTGCACGTCGAGAGGGTCGTCCCACGCGACGCCGACGAACTGGATGATGCGCTCGTGCTGCAGTGTGGCCATGAGCTTGGCTTCCGAGAGAAATGCGCTGCGCTCGTACTCGTCTTGGCGTCGCTCTGGTGCCAGTCGCTTGACGGCGACGCGGCGGCCGTGAAAGTGGCCGAGAAAGACTTCACCGAACGTCCCGCGACTGAGCAGTTGCGATACGGTGAGCTCGTGCATCGGGATCTGTAAGGCAGCGATGGCGTCGTCAGAGACGTCCACATGAAGCTGCTTGGCTTTCGACTTGTTGAACTGTACGCGATAGACTCTTCTCTCTGAGCTGGAGGTGTTGTGCTGCAGTGCCGGTGTCTTCCACAGCTGAGCGGAGGACTCTTTCGATGGTGAGTTGTTGGCGTCCACGAAGTCTCCTCCGCTGGTGTCGGTCTCGGATTGTTGCGCTGGTGGCCTTGCTCGATGGCGTCTCCACCACACAAGAGCTCCGCAGAAGATGACAGCGATTGTGATTGATATTCCAACGACTATAGATGGAATCCTGCTCTTGGACGACGGAGCTGCGATTACTGTCGGCGGACGAGATGGAGTAGATGGTGCTTCGCCTGAGCAGACGACGAGAGCGCCTGAGAAGGCGACGCTGGAGACGCGTTCACAGTCGCCCCCGAATACAACGAGCGAGGTCTCGTTGCCGTGAGAGAAGGACGCCGTGTTGTTCGCTGCGCTTGTGAAGGCAGCGAGATTGGCTTTCGCGTTCGCGTAGTGCTCGCCGCTGAGTGGTAGGACGTGCTTGGACGGCTCGGGTGTGCTATCGATTCCAAAACGTTTGGAATGAAATCCACTGCAGCTGCAATTTGAAAGTACGACAGCTACGCACATTGTGATCGAGAGCTTGTCGAGTTTTGCGTACTGACGCTCGTACAAAACTGCTGGGAGCGTCGCAAACGCGTTATCCATCAACCGACTGACAGAAGTGAAACGTTTAGTTGATTCAGCATGCAGCCAGCCCCACAAGGGGGTATCAATGGGGCGACGTACAATTCTCGAAGACTTGGGGTACTGTTGGGTGGCAAACGAAGCGACAGATCGACGACGTTGTTCATCCACAGATCGCTACAGAGAATTCAGTCATTGATTATTGGATCATGAGCTTCACAGCGACACAACACGCGTTGCGATACTTGCACTGACGCACATCGTTTGCAGAGTTGCCGAGACGTTGAGTTTGACGTTCGGATTAAGAAATTGAAATCCCTCGATACGCCTGCGCCCTCATTCACGTTCATTCATTCGTCAGCACCAAGAGACCGAGAAGGCAACGGCATTCACAATTCCTCAATCTCCATAGCGCACGCACAGATACTCGATCGACGTCAAGTTCTGGAACGTGCCAGGTCCAACATCGATCGTCGTCTTGGTGGAGGCATCGGACTTGAGATTGCTAGGCGTCGGTCGATTAATGCTCGGTTAATAAAATCACGGGATGCTGAAACTGAACTCACAAACTCAACCTCAATCTGACTCTCTAACGAAACTCACACTTTCTTGAGATTCGGGTCGTCGCATGTCAGCAATCGCAGCGACCGCGGCGGCGACACCGTCTGCACGGGCATATCGATGGTCGTAAAGTCCTCGAAGCCCGCGTACAACGAGCGAGGCCGCAGCACGCCCGAGTCGTCGACCGGGTCCCCCGTCGCGTTGTCGCATGCGACGAACGGGTCGATCCGAAAGCTGTAGAACGAGACGTCTACGCTGCGGCATTCCTCCGCGACCGCATATTCAAAGCCAGCGGCTGCTCGCTGGGTCGCGGCCGGCGCCATCGCACGCGCTCGCTCGCGTTTCGTCAAAATGCTCGGAATCTGTGTCTGTCCCTCCTCATGTGCATACTGTGAGTGATCCAACTCACCAACTGGGCACTCGTTTCCTGTCATGATTGGTTGAAATCCCTTTTCCCTCGATCCCTGATTGGCTGACACTGTATCTCATTCTCTGAACCCAACACAATAACCGTCGAAGAGAACGTTTTAGTTAGTTACGTGGTCTTGGTGCATTAAGTTACGGTGCTGGCCTTATCTTCTGGGAAGAGCAAGAACGCGATGGTCTGAATTCCCATGACGGCGACGAACGCGACGACGCCCCAGAGCGCGGCGCACGCGACGCGGCCGCGCAGACTCGCTCTCCATGGGACGAGCGCCCAGCTCATCACGACCGGGAACACGTAGCAGATGAGCACGGTCGTGGACGCGCCCACGAGCGCGAAGACGACCTCGATGCCCGGGACCCAGAGCGCGACGAGCAGCTCCGCGAGCAGCAGCAGCGCCGCCGTCGTGACCCGCGAGCGCGCGCCGAGCTCTGCGGCTGGTCGCCGGCTCACGAGCTCCTGGACAATGCAGCGCCCCGGGTGGAACAGCGGCGGGAACGACACGAGCACCGTGATGAACACGGCGACCAGCGGCAGCTGCATGAACGCGTCGCGGCTCATGTTGACGAGCACGTTGCCGCGCGTCGCGTCGCCGTACAGTGTGGACGCCGCGACGCCGAACGCGACGTAGAGCGCGGCGCACAGAGCCGTGACGCCCGCGATCACGCGCGTCATGCGCCGCGTCGACGCCACGATCGGCGCCTCGCAGTTGCCGCGGAGCTGCACGAACAGCGGCAGCAGGTTGAGATGCATCGTGAACGCGTAGCTGTAGATGCTCACGGACTGCGCGAGCCGCGAGAGCTGGAACGCGTCGGCGGCGGCGTCGCTCGTGGCGCTTGTGGCGTCGGTGGTGTTGTCGCCGTCGACGGTGAGCGCGCGGTAGACGACGGCGCCGACGAGCACGAGCGAGAAGAAGAACCCGACGGCGTTGGGGATCTGCAGCCCCGAAAGCGAGCGCAGCGCGCAAAGCGGCAGCACGACGACCGCGAAGACGCCCCAGAGCAGCGACTGCTCGAGCGTCTGCGCCTGCGACGGCGTCAGCGCCTCCGCCTGCGACGGAGCGAGCACGCGGACGACGAGCATCGACACGTGCGGCAGCATGTCGCGCACGATGCGGATGACGCCGACGCAGCCGCCGAAGATGCCGACGGCCATGACGACCGACACGGCGTCGCCGAAGCGCGGGCCCGCGACCGCGATCGCGACCGAGCGGTAGGACGCGACGTGGCGCCCGGCGCCGACGAACGTCGCGCGCTCACGCGCCATCGCGACGTGTGCGTGCGCGTGCAGCAGCGCGAGCGCCGTGCTCGCCATGCAGACGCCGACGACGACGACCATGGCGACGGCCTGCGCCACGGGCATCACGACGAACGTGAACGGTAGCGAGAGCAGGCCGGCGCCGATGACCGACATGAGCAGGTTGAGAAACACCTGCGCGTCACGCAGCAGCCACGCGGTCTTGCGCGATGACGGGGAGGAAGAGGAGGCACCGAGCGCCGCGAGGCGCGCGTCGCCCGACTCGAGCAGCGCCATGGAACCGATCGGCGTGGGCACGATGACCGGCGATGGCAGCTGCAGGCTGCCACGCAGACTCTTGGTGCTGGAGGACATGGGATCAAAGCGGCGCGTTGAGGACTGAGTTCGTGAGCTGTAGAACTGACAGAGAGAGAGAGAGAGCGAATGGAGTCGGTGGTGTCTTTCCGCGACGGCCGCCGGGAGATGAGGAGGAGCTCCGACTTCAACATGGTGGTGGCGCACGTCACAGCTGTGACAGGATTGGCTGTATATTGGATTTTGGCGCACGGATTGGATAAAATACAAAAACATGTGACGCGCGCCATGGGTTCAATCCATGTCGACCGCCGATGACGCATGCCGGCATCCATCCATGCGCTGAGCGCCATCGCGTCGTCAGCAAATGAAGCGCTCTGGTGTCCTGCGCTCCTCGGCGTCTTGAGGACCTTGTAGTCAGTAGTTCTTCCTTTTCAAGATTCACGGAAGATGTGGAGTTTCTCTCTCTCTCTCTCTCTCTCTCTCTCTCTCTCTCTCTCTCTCTCTCTCTCTCAAGGCGCCGTCCTGGTCTGAGCATTGTTGTGGCGTCGCGCCTGTGGCCGAGGATCGCGCTGTCGCAGCCCCCTGCGCGTTGCTGCGCATGAGGCTTCTGGGCACCGACATCAGAGACAGAAGAAACACAAATAGTTGAGTCGCCACTGCACGTACCTGAGTTCTGTAAAGTCATACGCTGTGGCCAGGAGCGTCCTTGTCTGATGGTACTGTACTGTGACTCGCACTCCAGCGTCGCTTCATTAAGGGCGCAGCGAGACTCGAGAGGACACGTCAAGCCCCAACATCCAGTGGAGCGTGCATCAAGATCTTGTGAGCTGAAGATAAAGATATTTTTCTCCATCGTCGACTGGCGGTGGAGGGACAGGCAGGTCACTGGTGACGGCTACGGAGAGTGAAAGGAAGTTGACAAGTGGGGCGGAAGACGGAAGGAAAGCAAGTGTCGCCACCGTGTTCAATTGATGGCTGGCGACTCTTCAAAGACACCGAAGTCGCATGGAATTTTCTCTTTGCCACCGTGTTCAATTGATGGCTGGCGACTCTTCAAAGACACCGAAGTCGCATGGAATTTTCTCTTTACCAACGCAAAGAAGGAGACGCGAGGCTGACGCGCTCGAGATGCCGAGTTCTCAGCAAAGGCAAGTGTGAGGTTGAGTTTCGGACTGAAGACGCATGCCAGAAAACGTCTTGGAAGAAAACGAGGCGAGCATCAAAAGCCGACCACACGGCATTCCAGATCGCTCTCGTCTCCCTGCACGTCTGTGAGCTGAAGTATATGAACGCTTGAACCTGTGCGAATGGCTTGCTGTCAGGCGATATCAGGGGCTCAACGAAGACGAATTCGCCAACGCTCGAGCAAACTTGGCAGCGTGGACTCTCCAAAACACTGCAACGATTCGCCAACGCAACTGGCTCTTGCTGAAGGATCCGCTTCGTCGCGAGCAGCTCGTTCGACGGAGCACTCGTTCTCTGTCATGACTTTCCTGTACCCATCAACGAGCCAGCTTCAGAAGAGCTGCAGCATCAGCCACAGAAGATGAGGTCGAGTTGGCGTTTGGAGAGGTCTTTCTCGGTCACTATCATGGCCGCCGCGTCGCCGTTAAGCGCCTCGCGCTACAGTGACGCTGGGACGACTGCGACCGCAGCGGGTTCCTCTCGGAAGCTAGGCGCATGACCACGCTACAGCACGAGCTCATTCACTATATCGGCGTCGCTTGGACGATCCTTACTCTAGTCGTTGGGCTTGTGGGCGTTCACATAATCAAGTGAGTGCCGCTTGGGCAATGCAAAGCATCGAGACGTTCATCGACGGCATCTCGCGCAACCAACTAAATCTGACGTCCCGACTCCTCGTGGGACGCGGTTGATGATGCGCGAAACACCATCGAGCAGTCAGCAACGCTCGGTGTCGTATGTCTGTCTTGGAGATCAGAGAACCGAGGCGTCAGCAGTTTTCGTTTTCAAGATTCACACAACGTATGCATCCCTCCTCACTCCCTCTCTGTGTGCCGTGGCAAAAAATATTTTGCTACGCCGCGGCGTGGCGTAGCTAAATATTTTTTCTGCTTGGGGGGCGAGGTCTGTTGAGAACGTCGAAGCGAATCCTACAGTGTATAGCTGTCTGGTCCCATCGGCGTCGCATGCGTGCCCGAGCGTCGCGCTGTTGCTCGTCAAAGAGAAACTTTCCAACAGCAACGCAATCGCGGTCGATAACTCCAACCGTGATTGCGCTCACTCCTCTAAAGATTCTGCAGCGTAGTCACGTTTCCAGCGCCTGAGACTTCTCGAGCTTTGCTACAGGTTTGCGTCCCACACATCCGCCCGAACGACCCACGCACTGGCGACAGTCGCTTGCCTCATGAGGGCAACCTGCTCTCCACTGGACCGTTCACGTGAAGAAGAGTGTGTCCAACGCAGGTGCCTTTGAAAGAGACACCATCTACCGCCAGTACAGATAGTGGCTCTTTCTGTTGATGGTGGCTCTGTCAAAGGCACCTGCAGTAGTACTGGTGCGTGGATGGAGATCTTTGATCTGCACAACGCTGAAGCAACCAGTCGCTTCAACGTTGCGTGGTCATTTGTCTGGCGGTGGGTGGACAGGCCGCTCACAGTGAGCCTCACTGCCAAGCAAGTCGCACCCAAAGGGAGTGACAAATCGGGTCCCACGGTGCTGAAAACGGAACGCAAAAGAAGCCGTTGCATTGATTGAGAAGCACTGCTTCAAGTTACGACTTCCAAACGAGTACGATTGTATGGCACATGCAGTCCAGCACGCACCACTCGATGCTGTTGCCGACCGACAATCCATCGAGGCGCCAGACTCGCTTGCGAGTAACCTTCGCCCACGCCGAATCTCAAAAGAGGAAACTGCGTCGCACTGTAGCGTTTTGTTTTTCCCTTCGCTTCTGACGGAGAATGCTCAGGCACCCAATTAATCGTTCAACATCAATGATGGCGTGGATGTGCTTGGGTGCCTGCAGAACCTTGAGCTGTCAGTCGTCACTGTCAAATGCATCGTGTACGTACAGTAGTTGACGAGTGCTGACGAACCTATGCGCATGGTGGCTTGAGCCAATGCCCGAGATCTACACTGCAGGTGCATTTCGCGGGGAGACGATCGTTCGATTTTCGTCATGTGGTCGGAGAGTTCGTCTTCGAGCGGGAGTATCCGATCGTTACGTATCTTGCCACGAGTTTCAATCGGTGGATGGCGCTTGAGTGAGCTGAAGTTGCATCGAAAATTTCACAGCACATGGCGGTACGAGGCTGGCAATGTCATTCTCGAGATTACCGCAGCAATCCACGACCATGGATCCGCTCAGCACGGGGGCGTTTGAGTTCCGGGTCGTGGACGAGTGCCAGAACATCTCGGTCACGCTTTCAGGGCGTCGTGTGGTGACTGCCGAATGCACGAACGAAGCTGGCGAGGCGCTATCAAATCCTGTGGTGGTGCGGCCGAATTCGCAGGGACTGACATACGATCACTTCACGACCGTGTTCCTGCACCAAGTGCATCGACCACGCTTCGTTCACGTCCTCCCAAGCAACGACGCGACGCTCCGACAACTGTGAGTGTGGTTGGTGTCATTTGCTCGATTGCGCTCTCCCTCTCTTTCTCTGAGGACCTGGCGTTCGTGAGCAGCAACTTTCTCGCCGAAGAGAACGATACGAGTATCCAAGTCCACCGCACAGCATTCCAGAACCTGTCATCTCTCGAATACCTGTACGTTCGCGCGCTGAAGACCTATAGTCGTGGACGCTTGAGCCTTCACACACGACTTGCTTTCAGACGATTCCAGGGGTTTAGCTTTGTCAACCCCAACGTCGTGCTTGACGTCTCCCCCACACTCGAAACAATGTACGTCACCTTCACCATCGCGAGGCAATGAAGTGCCGTTGCCTCGCCGCTTTGTGTTCCCTTAAATGAGCTGTCATGATCTACGACAGCGATCTCTGGTTCACGGATGTATCCGAACTATCTCTCAATATCGTCGGTGGTCAGCAGTCGAGTCTCCGAGAATTGTACGTTTCAATCAAAGAGCAGATTTACGATCGTTTGGAAGATCAACTGAACGTCACACTTGCAGCGTCTTGCTGGACAACGCGTTCCGTACTCTACCAGCAGTTTTGTACGAGCGCACATACGTCAAGATCAGGAAAGTCTGGCTCACTATGTACGTACACAGTCGGTCCGATCATTGTCGCCTCGATTCATTCACTCGGCGATCAACAGCAACACCGACCCAAACGACTTTATCCTTCGGCTCAACACGGACCAATACGCCAACGCTCGAGCAAACTTGGCAGAGTGGACCATCGCAAACACCGCAACGATATACCAACGCTACCAGCGCTTGAGGATCCACTTCGTCGATACCTGTGACTCAGTCACGAACCGCTCGTTCGACGGAGCACTCGTTGTCTGTCTTGACTCTGAGCTGTCGAGTGTCATGGCACGCTCGTATCTCTCCGGCGCCAGCGATCCAACTCCCAACAACAGCGACAGCATCAACGGCAGAAGTAGAACCAATTCGCCGATCAGCGATGGCACCTTCGCTGGACAACGACGCTGGGAAGTTTGACCAAGCACCAATATCCAGTCGAGTGACGTCATCCTCGACAAACACCAGCGTCGTCGCGGCTGCGGTTGTAATCGGCGTCACTTTGCTTGTCGCGATCGTCGTTGTATACAAATGGTACAATGGGCGACGTGAAGACGACGATGACCACATCACCACCGCTGAACCACCGACACAATGCGAGACCAACGACCGCCGATTTCAAAGCCTTCAGTCGCCAACGAATAAACACGGATGGCGCGGCGCACGCACCGCCGACGCTTTCTTTTTCAGCTCGACTGAGTGGCGATCGGAACACACACAGTGTCCACCCTTGGGCGCGTTATTGGACGTCTCTGACGACGCCATCGCCGCCTTACAGATCCCGATGCACGAGCTCACCGTATCGCAACTGCTCAGTCGCGGGACGTTCGGTGAAGTCTTTCTCGGCCACTTTCACGGCCGCCGCGTCGCCGTCAAGCGACTGGCACCAGAGCGACGCCAAGACGAGTACGAGCGCAGCGCCTTTCTCTCGGAAGCCAAGCTCATGGCCACACTGCAGCACGAGCGCATCATCCAGTTCGTCGGCGTCGCGTGGGTCGATCCTCTCGACGTGCACGTCGTGACCGAGTTCATGGACGGCGGTGACCTGCGGACGCTGCTGCAGACGTTCGACAGTCAAGGACGACCCGTGGGCTTTGACGCCTGCAAGCTGCAGATCGCACGGCACGTGATCGAGGGACTCGCGTACCTCCACTCGCTACAGCCTGCGGTGCTGCATCGCGACCTCAAGTCACGCAACGTGCTGCTGTCGGCGGACGCACAACGCGCCAAGCTCATCGACTTTGGCGTCTCGCGGCTACGCGCCGATCAGAACAGCAGCACGATGACCACTTGTGTCGGGACGCTGCGGTGGATGGCACCCGAGGTCATGGTCGGCGGGCGCTACGGCGAGTCGGCCGACGTGTTCTCGTTCGGCGTGGTGCTCTCGGAGCTCGACACGCACGAGATCCCGTACAACCTGTTGCCGGAGGGAGCGGTCGTCGTGCACGTGTACGAAGGCACGCTGCAGGTGCGCTTCCACCGCGAGTCGGACGCCGAGATCGTGCGGCTCGCGAGGGACTGCATGGCGTACGAGCCAGCGCAGCGACCGTCAGCAAGTGAGGTGGCGCAGCGACTCGATAGCATTTGGAGGAGCAGCTATGGGATGGTCGAACGGGAGACGAATGCGTTGGAATAGACTTGTTGATGGCCCAAGAATCGTCGCTTTTGCTGCAACGTCTGCCGCTGCCGTGACTTGCGCGTGATTCATATCCATCGTAACTTGCTCGATTTGGACGTCTGCTCCAACTTTGGCGTCGGACGCAATAACGGCAGTTGATGCGGTTGGAGAGACTTTGAAGAACGCGCGGGTGTGACGTGGGTGGCACTGGCGAGACACGAACGCGCTGCCTTGCCCTTCTGGATGCACTGGGGCTTCATCGTTCAAACCGACCGCTCTCTGCTCCTGCTGGCTCGTTGAGTCCAAGCGATCAAGATGGACGTCATGATGAACATGACGACGGACGACGTCCGGAAGCTCCGCGAGAAGTTCACGACCAACCTCTCGCTCGAGCAGTTTGTGACCGTCATGAAGACAAGTCTCGCGGATCGAATCAGCTCCGAGGTGACCAACTCGCTCGGTTACACAATGTCTGTCTCTGATCGTTCACTTGTGTTGCTTGCAGCTTGATTTCGTCGTCGGAGCGATTGATTTGTTCCATACAATTGACGTGAACGGTGACAAGACACTCGAGTGGGACGAGTTCGCAGGCTACATGCTTGACGCCGGACAAGCTAAAGCCGATTTCGTCTACGACGATCTCGATGAAGACAAGCTGTACAAGCCTTGGACTACGCTGTCGTACCGCGACGCCAAGACGCCGATGAACAACGTCAAGACCTTTGTACAGCAGCTCATCTATCTTGCAGACCTTGGCGCTGTCGCGTACTTCGAGCACGGCGCAGACGTCGTTCACGTGTACTCGCTTCACTTTGACAGCGCGGGCGCGCACGACGCCGCGGCACCTCGTCACGTCTCAACCATCCGGTTGCATACCGCGTTTCAGGAGCACGTCGTCCTATCGATCACGTACATCCCGCATCGTCGGTGGTTAGTGATTTCGTCCATGCTGTCGGTCGCGTACTTGAGCGTCTGGGAGTTACCAGAGATTTCATCGACGCGAGCGACCGGTATCATGACTGAGACATACGCTGTCGACGTGGTGGACGCCGACGACGCGTCGCCCATGCAACAACACAATAACTCCCCGATGATGCTTCATCGCGTGGAGCTACGAACACCTCAGGAGCAGCTCACGTGGCTGCCGTCTCTTCAAGTCCTCGCGTCAGCCGCTGTCTTGTATCCGACGATCTCGAACAGAAGCGATGGATATCGACCACCGCCACTACGATGCTCGCAGACCAAGCACCACCAGCTAGTGTTGTGGGACGTGTCGACGCTGACAACGCTGAACGAATGGGACCATCGCGATCAAATCAAGGGCGTGACATCGATGGTAACGTTCACCAGCTCCAATCATCGAATTCTTCTTGTCGTCGGACGGGAAGACGGGATGCTCTCGGTCGTGGATGCAGAAAGTGGGCATGAAACCCAGGCGACGGACGCTCATCCGCATGGCGTCAAAGCGCTCGCGTACTCGGTCGAGTGTGAGGTTCTTGCGAGCTCAGGGATGCACTCGTACGCTGACGAGTCAACTCTTCATGTCTTGGTACCGTCCTGCATCAACTCAATTCACGCTGGGATAACGCGTTTGACTCTTGCTTGCTCCATGCAGATCTGGCGAATTTCGAGCACAGGACGACTCTCTGTCGCAGCAACGTTGCGAGACAATGACGCGGCGGTCGTGATGCTCACATTCGTCGACTCGAAGCGACAGCTCTTGACGTGCGATATCCACGGCGTATTCCACATCTACTCGAGTGCTGTGCGACCACCGACGCACGAGCCCTGGCAGTGTCTTCAGGTGTTTCCATCTACCACAGAGTTCGTCGCAAACCAAGTGTCAGCCAATTACTTGTCTCCAGCAGCGACCCACGTCACCACCGTAGTTGTTCCTGAGTCGACTCGCTCGGACGCTGTCTTGATCGCAGCGCGCGGCAGACGCGTTCACTTCTTCGATCTTTGCGTCCACCGCGCGAGAGAAGAGGTGATCTTCGCGTACTATTGTCGTGAGCTTAACATTGTCTTGGCAGCCACACCGACGCAGCTGCTATTGTGGCACGCGCACACGGGAGACCACTGGAAAACGTTCGCGTACAGTACCATCATCCGCGCGAGTCCAAGCTCGGGGGTGAGGGAAGGTGATAACGACCACATCGACATTGAAGAGACGCCTAGAAGCATCACAGCAGTCTGTGTTGATGATCGCGAGCGAAAAATCATCCTTGGGGACGATCGCGGCAGCATCCGCGTGCTCAATGCCATCAATGGCAACGTGATGAAAGCGATGGATCCACACGGATGCGCCGTCGTTTGGCTGGCGTATGTCTTGCGGTCGAAACGCGTTATCTCGATCTCACTGGACGGCGCGCTTCATGTTTACGATGAGAACGACGCGATTGGGTATTATGTCCCGTTCGGCGGAGGAAAGCCACACTCGGTGATGCTTCAGTCGCTTCGCTTCCTCCCAGATTCGTCGCCTTCGAGGCTCCATGCAGCAGCAGCAACGACACCCGAGGACAGCGACGCAAGAGTGCCTACCAGATCTGGTGACGGCTTCGTCAAGTTCGAAATAATCAAGGCCATCGGCAACCAAGCGTTGAACTTGTTGGCAGTTTTGGTCGGAGGCCCACATGGTGAAAGCTTCATCCAAGTCTGGAGCTTTGACATGAGTCACGCGCAGGGTACATGCCTCGCTCCTGACCGTCAAGAGGTTCGTGCTGAATGTGGGTCGAAATTCTTCGCTTCAATCTTGAGGCTCATCCACGTGTTCTAGATCACATGCTTGAGTTTCTTCGGTTCGTCGGTGGAGATTGTCGGGGGCACCGCAAGTGGTCGAGTCTTCTTGTGGACTATTCATCCAGACAATCGCGGTTACAGGTAATTTGTATCTTCCATTGACCATTGTATCCATTTATTTGACATCATCGTCTTGCAGTTGTTCGCTCGAGTTTGACGTTACCCTTGATCACCCAGCGTCCAGCCTACGATCTGTCCCAACAGTCAACAGCTCCCCAGTGCTTCATATCTGGACCCTCGGTCACGATATAGTTGAAACGTACCAGCAGGTGAAGCAGCCTGAGACGTCAACGTTCATCACTGAAGATGGTGCCCCGGCAACCAATGAGCCTTCCACAACCAAACTGAAGTTGTTCCAAACCAAAAGCAATAGTATCGCACAGAAACTGGAACGAGAAGCGGAAGGGATGCACGTGCTCTCTGGAGATGAGTGCGGAGTCGTGACAACGTGGTTTTTCGAGCGCCGTCGAGCAGGCGGGGTCGGTGGCGGTGGATCCGGGGCCTCGATCAGTGCCGCAGTGTTAGCTGCTCAAAAGCAGCGCCGTGCGGCGACTCAGAGTGAGCAGAACTCATTCTTCCAGCACGAGGAGATGGCGATCGGCTTCGATGCACTGGAGGCTCTGTATAGCCAGGCCCTTCGAACGGCAGAGCATCGACAAGCCGCTGAGATGCAAGCCAGTCCACCGCCTTCTCGCGGCAGTACCAGCAGTGCCAACTCATCTCGATCGAGTCGAATCCAAGTGCGAAGTGCTCGAGTGCAGAATACAACTGGGTCGCATCCTGCGAATCAAAGTGCACCGCTGTTGAGATACACATGTCGAGCGAGAGCTCGATGGAAAGCTCATTCGACCGCAATCTCCTCGCTTCGGTTCGCTGCTGATCCAAATGTTGTACTCTCAGCGTCTTCATCAGGGAAGGTCAAGATCTGGAGCCTTGACGGTGAGCTTCTCGGTGTCTTGGACCATTTCGCGACACGACGCTCGCCTGTTCGACATCCCTGGAGCTTCCCTGTTGATATGGAAGAGCGTCAGCGCCAGAAAGAGACTCAAGCACAGAAGTTCCTCGCGAAATGGAGACGTGGTGATCGTGGTAACAAGCGAACAACCCGACTATCCATCTTGCAGCAAAGACTGTCAATCACACCAGACGAGATGGCAACAGAGCGCCAGAGAGTGGTTATGATGCTGAATTCGCAGCGCTCTAACTCGCGTCCCAACACTGGCACCGGGCGCGAGTCCCGACCGTTAAGTCAGCGCACAAGCCGCTCCACTCCAGATTGTGGCAGTGATCGAGCGATGCCGGCCGATGCGCTTGTCATCATGAACGATGAAGATGGCAGTGACGAAGCAGATGACGATGCAGAGGACGGCGATGAGGACGAAGGTGACGAGGATGAAACAAGTATCGCTCGAAAGCGAATCCTCGACCAAGCCTCCACGAAGCCCCCGCAACAACGGGCCGCTAGTCTTCAAAACTCGCGGTCAATTCCGTCCCTCGCACGTCGCGAATCGTCCTTGCGTAAGTGTACCTTTCGAATCCGTACTTGTGAGAGAGCTAATGCCCCTTCGCTCCCATAGATGCCTTGCTTTCCGAAGTGAGCAACCTAAGCGGAACAGGATCAATCACCAATGCAGAACTTTGTGCCACCCGCAACAATGATCGAGAAGGCAATCGGCGCATTTCTCGACGTTACTCTCTTGTCACCGTCGCCGACTGGAAGCACGCACTGCTTCCTCGCACAATCAAATCAAGAAGAAAGACGAATCTGGTTCACTGCTCATCGACACCTGACGACTCGATGCTCAACAAACCATCGACGCATTACAACGGCGGGAAGCCCAAACTCAGAGAGATTGTTGTTCTCGCTGCACCGAGGAGAGCTGTGGAAGGCTCGAGCTCTCGGATCTTCATAACGCGTCAGCGCCAGATGAAGGTGTGTCCAACCAAGCGGAGATCACTCAAGTCTCGGATGATCTGGCGTCAAGCAAGAAAAAACGCCGTGACTCGGTCTTAAACTACCACGTCAAGCTCGCACATTCATGGCGTCACTATCAGGCAAAGTAAGTGAGGGGAACATGCGACATTCCAATTGATAAATTACTCCACAGCGCGGCACTAGCGTCAATAACTGCGCACAACAAAGCAATGACGTACGTCTAAGGTTGATATTTGAAACGCCGATGCGTGCCGCATTTCAGGTGCGTGAGCGATGTGGTGAAGGAGGAAGTCGAGCCGAGAGGGGAGCTGATGGAGATCGATGTCGTCGTCTGCCGTCAAGAGCCGGAGGTTGAAGCATTTGCGGTACTGCGACCACGCGCACTGGATGTCGTTGTCTCAGCGCATGTGCTTCATAACCGCGCGCAGCCCATACATGAGACCGGCCTGTTTGCGAGCCTCAGCCGCGAGCAAAGTGACATGACACTTCTCCGATGGACTAAGCGTCCGGTCGAAGTGCTCGAAGTCCGAACGTGTCACCTTCCATGGGGTGCACGCCACCTTCTTGATGAAGATCTTCGTTGGCCGGTTGAGGTAGACGTTGACTTGGCGATAGTCGTAATCGTCGTGACAGATGCCAAAAATGCGGTGGACGTAGTACCAGATCGCGCTTCGGTATGGCGTCGTGTCCACATCTTCTTTTTCGGAGCCGTAGAAGTCATACGTCAGCTTTCCTGTCAAATTGAACAGGTCTTCGAGAATATGGCCCTGAAGAAGACGAACACAATATGTCAGATTTGATTTTGAGGCAAGACTCCGGAGCCATGACAGCCGCAGCACTCACCGCTTCACCCGGGAAGTAGCGCTTGACAAGGGAGAAACCATGCTCCTCCCAGCTGAAGTCTTCCGTATGCAGAACGTTATAATCCGAAGAGCGAACATCGAAGTCGGCGTAGCGGATGACGGTGCCTCCGCAGAATCGCCAGAGAGTGTCCCGACGCCGGCGTCCCGAACCGGAGCCGATGTCGTAGCCCGTATCCTGCTCGGCAATCTCAAATTCGCCGTCGACAAACACCTCCGCATCCGCGTCACCTTCAAGAATAGCGTCCATGTCTTCCTCTTCTTCGTCATCATCTTCGGCTGTGTCACTGCCGTCATTTGCACTCTTGAGGCGTTTCAGTAGTTGAGACTCGTCACGCTCGATCGACGCCATTTCGTGATCAGAGATACTGCCACAGCTGCTCACATTATCCATCTCGGCTTGCTGGTCCTTCGAGCCGAACGCTTCCGGGAACCGAATGTCGTGCAACGCTTGCTGCTCCGCCATGTTAGCACCTTCGTCACTCAAGATGGCCAAGTCTTCTTCTTCGGCACAGCCAAGCCCCAACGCGATGCTGGACATCGAATGGTACATGCACATGATGATGATCGCGTGGACGAGTTCCGACACCGACCACGAGTCGTCCTCGTTCGAGGACAACAGCTCAGAGATATGCTGTGGCGTGATCAACCATGGTCGGTGTGCAAGCAGCGAGCTCAGCTCGTGAAGACGAAACAACTTTGGCGGGATGTAGTCGAGCCCCTTGGTCCACTCATAGTCACCTCCGTTCACAATGAAATAGTACTGCTGGAGATCCGACAGATAGTTACAACGCAACTCTGACGATGCCATCAGTGCGATGTAACTGCGCCATGGCAATGGCAGCGCGCCGTCGCGCATCATGATCGACACGATGCTGCTTTGATGAAGCGCGAGGTAGCTCTTGTGCCACGCGAGTAGCTGAACAAAGTGACTCACACGGCCCGTTCGCAGAAACGTCTGGCAAAACAGCGCGTTGATCTCGTCATCGTCGTTGTTGATGACACTTTCCACGTGCTTGTTGTCGATGAAATACGAGACTCGCTGCCCGGCGCGGACATCGCCCCCGAGCTCGGGCCACATGCTGTCGATGTCTTCGCGGATGGCTGCGAACGCCTCACGCATCGCGCGGAACGGTGCCTCCGCGCGAGTCGAACGATCGACGGGTAGTAGTCCTCGACGAGATCGTCGTGTTCCTCGACCATGGCCGTGAGTTCTTGCGTGACGAGCGTCAGCATGTTTCTGGACGGCGGGATCCGAGACGAGCAGGCGGCGGAAGAAGGTCCTTGGTCGCTCCAATGTGCCGCGCGTCCACGGCGTCCTGCAGCGCGTCGATGGACAGCGAGCTCGTGCGCGGATGCTGGCCATGCGCGCGGAGAGCGGGGCTCGACGTGACGGCGAGGGTGCTCATGCAGATGCGAAGACTGGCGGCGAGCGAGTTGAAGTGGGAAAGGGCGAGCGCGGCAACCGGGATCGGCTCGTTGGTCGTCGACCTTCTAGAACGTTCTCGTTCGGGTCGTTCGGGTCGGTCGGTCGTTGGTGTCGCGTTCCGGTTTGGTGGAGGTCGCCGTTCGTTCACTGGTGACGCGGACGGCAACTCGTCAAAGTTCCAGAACCCGTGGTGGCGCGGAGGAAGGTGGCCGGCGTGCGGTGGCCGAGGTTGGTGGTCGGTGGATCACACGAACAGGATGCGTTTGTTGGGGAATCCAGAGGTCTAACCGATGACCGGGATGAGCGGGTGGGCGGTGGCGGCTGGCGAGCGGGTGGAAGCAATGACGGCAACGGCACCGCTCTCTCTCTCTCTCTCTTCCAACTTTTTTTGCAAAATGGCAGTCGACGACCAACACCAAATGGACACACACGGCGCCACATCCACTGCCGGGCTGTTTACCGTATGGGACAGGTTGACTTATTTTAGCCAATGGAAGGAGGATATCAGGACAATAAGGACCAATGGTCGCGCGAGTCCCCTCTTTGCTGCATTCTCTTTTTCTTCTGGCCGGGACGGGTGACGCTCCGTGGCCTCTGCTTGGACCACACAATGGCGCGTCGGTGCAGTGCAGGGCCCACGTCTAAAACGTTGATGTCACATCGCTCGCTGGTCCACACTCCACTCTTGCAACGCTGTGGAGCCACAGCACGCCGCCACAGCGCGTGACGATCGTCGCGCTCCGCATCTCCCGGCCATTGTTGGTTGGGTCGATCGAATGAATCGATCGGGCAGCTCTACTGCGATGGTGGCGACGGCATGAGATGTTGAAGAAGGAACGATCGGCCCTCATGGCGTTCTTCAAGCTGGACCTTTGGGTCGTTTCTTCTGTCGCAGGCGGAAGGGAGAGCGGTCGGCCGTTTACAGTCAGTCGGTCTATCGGTCTATCGGTTCGCAGTCCGCCCCAGTTGAGGTCGCGGTCTGTTCACTCACACCAGCAGCAGAGCAGACGAGGACCGTTGAATCTCTGGATTGGGAGTCTTGATGACCTCCAATGACTCTTCACGGACGAGGCAGCGCGTCGAGCTCCTGGATCCAGCGGAGCCACCGCTTTGAATGACGTCCTCGAAGAAGAGCGACGTGGACGGTGATTAGGGCTGCGGAGTGTTCTTGTGGATGATGGGTTCGCCGGAACAGTTGCTGGTTGGCAGATGGATACACAGCACCAGCCGCGCGTAGAGTGGACCACACGCAGTGAGGTCGTTCCTGTTGCTGCGCCGAGCCACAGGAAGTGGCTGCAGACTGCTGGGCTGTCGTTCCCAGCAAAGATGGCACACGTGCCCATCGCGGGCGAGCAAAGCGGTGGCACTGCGCGCACAGTGCGTAGGACAGCGCCGGTGACGTCAACGTTTTGCGCTGTCCACAGTTTGGGCCTCTCGCTTCATGCTTGAGGAGCTCCACCCAAACGTATCATTCTGTTCATGGATCGTGGGCGAAGAAAGATACGAGGGGACGCCTCGCCTGTTGGGCTCAACCGGTCTAATTGAAGCATACGCGTTGAATCATCTCGACTGGCTCAACATGTCAGGCCGCCTCGTGGGTTTTGGGTGAAAGAAGCGAGCAAGAGTTCGCTGGATGGAGAGAATCCCGGAGATCCATGAGTCAGTCTCTGGATTCCAACGCATGTGTGGGTCCATCCAACAATCGTCCATGCAGTGAACCGTGGCTCCAATGCACGTGTGTGCGAGAGAAAGAGTGGGGCTGCAGGTGCAGGTGGGCTGTCGTGACGAGGAATCATCCCCATCGCGCATTGATTGAGTCGGCGCTGATTCACTGTCCCGTGTCTCACGACTCGCAAACCCTGCCTGGTCTTCGAACGCCCACCGATGCGCCCGCCCGCACCCAATGCGCCAGCACGAAGTGATCGTTGGCCACCACGCACCGCTCCCTTCCAGTGTCACACAGCCAGCCACTGAGCCAGCGAGCGACCCACGCACGACTGCGTTGGCGTTGGCGTTGGCGTTGGGTGGTGTGTTGGACCTCACCTCTGTTAAGTTCGCATCGAACCTACCGACTTCAACTTGCTACCGAGCCGATCGAGTTGCATGTGGCGGCGGCGCCCTTTCACCTCAAGACCGACAACACGCCGCGGGCGGAGATGGTGCGCTCGCTGCCCATATGGCGATGAAGGTGGCGCCTCTGTTTTGTGGCTGTGGACGACTGACCATGTGACGTCATGTAGGCTCCGAAGAAGAAAGGCAAGGCGCCCAAGAAGACCAAGGAGGAGCTTGAAGAAGGTGCGGAAGAGGCGCCACCTGTCGAGCCACGAGATGATGGGAGAACACGGCGACGCATGACTTGTCACGGCGTCTGACCGTGCCATGTGATGACGCAGAACGACGCCTTCAGGAAGAAGAGGAAGCGCGGCGACGCGCCGAAGAGGAGCGCCGTCTGGAGGAGGAGCGTCGGCAACGCGAGGCCGAAGAGGCTCGACGCCGCGAGGAAGAAGCCAAGAACCGTGCGGCCGAGCTCGAGCGCTTGGCGGCCGAGCATGACGCGACCAAGCTCGACCTCGAGGGCAAGGCGCACCGGCTCGCCGAGATTCTGCGCACGCAGAAGGAAGCCCGTGATGTGAGTGGGAATGAGCGGTGGAGGGAGAGGATATGAGAGTTTTTGCTGAGTTCTCGTGAATGAATTAGTGGGACAAATATCTCGCATGTGAGCCGCATCCGGACGCGCAAGTCGAAGGCGACATGAACTCGTTTCTCAACTCGTGGCTGTTGGACGACTCGGTGGATCTCGCAGACGTCACGGCGGCGTGTGACAACGCGTTTCAGGTCGTCACAGACTTGGTGGCGGTCGCAGCGAACGCCACCGCGACCAACGACACCGCGATGAAAGACCAATGCGCCGTCTTTATCGACAAGATCCAGCACATGATCGACGAGAAGATCGACTTCGCGATGGCGCACATCCTGCAGTACGCAGACGAGTACACGGACAGCAACTCGCGCAGTGAAGTCAAGATGGTGAGCGCCAGTAACTGGGTCAAGCTCGGATTATGGATCAACCTTCTCGCCAAGGGATCGCGCAACAAACGCATCGACTTCACGGAGCTCGGGATCTCGGTGGATCTCCCGAAAGCAGCGATCATGCAGTCACTCGCGCTTCGCGTGACCTTTCTTCCATTTGATGCGCTGTCGGAGCAGAATCCACAGAACTTTGACTTCGCCTTGGGTGGCGTGCTCACGCTTGATCTACTCGCGATTCCTGCACCTCCCAGGCGTGCAAGAGGGTGGGTCATGCGCGAGGTGGCGGACGCGGCCGACCGTATCAAGAAGCTCCACTATCCGCTGGAAGGCATGGTGGCGTCTGCAGCACTGCCCGTCAAGGTCAGTGTCCAGCTCCCGTCGCACGTGATCTATGCGGCGACACCTCGAGTCGGATGGTGGGATTCGCACACTCAAACCTGGGAGGAAGACGGCATCACGGAGATCAATCTCAATCGAGACACGCACGTGCTGAGCTTCAGTACGATGCATGTCACGCACCTTGCGGTGCTTCAACAGCGCGATCTCAACTACCACAAGTACCTCTGGAGTCTCAAGATGAGCACAAAGGTCACCAATAAGGCGTATCTGCAGCTCAAGACTGAGCACTTCGAGGAGATTCGGTTTGAGATCACCGACTCGGGTTGTCGACTGGTCGCCCCTGATCTCCCTCAGCTTCGGTCTGTGTTGGGCTCAGTGCTTCCTCCAGGGGAGCTGCTCGTCCGGCTTGCAGACTCGGGCATCGCGCTTTGTCCAGGCGTTGACGACGATATGAGGTTTGGGTACACGCCCAAGCTGAAGTCACTTGAGGATCGCGTCATTCAAGAGGTCGTCAGTGTTGTGTCCGCATTCAAGATCTGCATCGGAAACTTGGCGCTGGAGTCGCCAAACGGTGGCATGCGATGGGTCGGTGCGATGGAAAACCCTAAGCAAATCGTGTTCGCGGTGAGGGAGATCTTTTGGCCGTACGTTCGCGAACGTACGCCTGACGAAGCATATTCACACGGCGATAACAATGACGATGAGCTACACATCGACTCGGTGTTTGACACCAGCGGTGAGAAGCCCCACGATGATCATCCTGCGAGTGGTCCATACTTCAACATTCTCACGGAAGTCGATGAAGAAGCGAGTGGAGGGGGCGTCAAGTTCCGTATCGACCAGACGGAGGACATTTACGACACACACGTCCATCTGAAGCGCGCACTCGAGGAAGTGTCGTCGCCAGATGCGCGTGATCGTATGGAAAATTCAAACGTCATGTTCGAGTTTGTGCTCATGAAGCTTCTGAGCTTGCTACGCATCTTCAGCTACTCCAAGCCCCTATGCTCGACCCTCAACAGTGGACAGGGAAGCGAGGCGATGCTCGATGATGGCTTATGTGCAAGTGATGGTGCAGGTGATGGCAGGAAGGAGGTCGCGGAAGACGCAGTTGCTGAGGGCGTTCAAGAGAAAGTGGATGAAGTCGTCCATGCAGAGGCTGCTGTTGAAGATCCTACACAACTGTGACGGTAATTCAGCATCACAGGAACACGTGAATATAATTCGAGGCAAGGTGCATTCGTTCCCGGATGTCGCAGCTTGCAGAAATGGATAGGGAATCTCGCTGACTGATGTGTCATCTCATGCGACCTGTGAGTCTTATGGCCTCAGTATGCGCTTCCTGAATAAACATTTTCAGACGACAACAGGTGAGGAGTCTCAATCAAAAGACAAAAGCCGGCATTGAATCCAATCAACATTACAGTCCTGCGATGAGCAAAACTGCCATCGTCACCTATTGCAATCTTGACTGGCTTCGAGGCTCAAGCTGAACACCTCCTTCTATAGCAACTACGTCGTTCAGCAAATCGAGAAGGATCTCGCTGATGTGGACTTGAAGAACGGTGTGAGTCATGGAGATCACGTTCTTTCGTGCGCATCTAGCGTACCGTCGATATCGAGAAATCGAGACGTCAGATCTCGTCGTTTCCGCGATATATCGCCGATGAACACCTCGATACTTCGCATGCGCCTGTCGAAGTCAGAAGTCTGATTGCCCTAGCAATGCACACTTGATTACTTAGTATGTGAATATCCACAAGCCCAGCGACTATGACAGCGATAACCTTGTCTGTGATCTGTAGGTTCAACAGAGCTTGCTCCGCTTCTGTCACAAAGCACACCGAGGCTGATGGAGGAAAAGTGGAGAATACTTGCTCGCTCCCATTAGGTCGCTGCGCAGTATCGCCTTTCGCTTGTGTCGCTCGCTCGCAGATCGGTGGTTCTACTCTGATCACTCGGCGCAGTAAGTCCAATGTCATCATCATCATTCGCAGGCAGGCAGACGTACTTGGAAGCTTCTCGCATATCATGATCACCATCTCCGTTTTGTGGATGGCTTGGAGCACGTTGTGGTTCGGGACTCACAATCCCTGGGCGGTTGGTGGCAGGAAGCACCTTGTTCAACGCACCTCTCGATTTCTTGACGATAGCTCCGTTAGTCTGATCGTCAATCTTGCGTTTCTTGGTAACGGGAGAGTTGCGGCTCGAAGGTTTTGCGTTCGCAAACTTGGCTGTCGGCAATGTGCTTTGTTCGAGTTCTTTGGTGTCGAGAGAGACCCGCTTCGACTTCATTAGTAGCGATTTGTTCGTCTTAGATACTTGGGATGCGACCATCTTTGGCAGCTTCAGTTTGGGCGCCTTTGCACCTGCACACGCGGCGGATTTTCGTTCAACTTGATGGCTGCTTTCGCCCGTGGACCGACTTCCTCGCTGCGTGAGATTGATCGCGAAACGTCCTTGTTTGCTCCGTTTCTGCTCCACATCGAGACGCGTTGAAGCATCACTCGTTGCTCTCGCTATATTCGCCGTAACAGCGAATGGCTTCGTTGGGCCGGTTCTCAGTTTATGTGCATCCTTTGTATTGCTGGAGGTATTGCGATCTTGGCCTGCAGAGCGCATGAGCGTCGGTGGCTCCGATCATTGCATCCCACCTTTCGCTCATTCCACTCACGTGTCCCTGGCAGCAGTCCTGTGGTCGCACAGCGCTTCGCAAACGGTGCCTTCTTCATTAGCGACGCTACATCCAGCGCCGTTGACAAGGATCAGTTGAGGGTCGGAAGTGGAGACGCGAAACGAACCCTCCCGCGCCGACGCACCGCTAGTGACGTTGCTGCTGCTGCTGTTATGAGCTCGAGGCGCATTAGTCTTGGGAATCCGCAGCGTGAAGCGCTTGGCGCTTCGCGCTTCCATGGTGTCGCGATGCTTGATGACCGTCTCCATCGCTCGGAGCCGATTCACTCGATGTTTGTATGATGTGTGGTGGCTCAGACATCAGTCCGTTTACAGCGAGAAAGGCCACACACACACACACACAAGGAAATCGTCTGGACTTCAACATGGAATGATGGTCCTTCGGTTACGGTTATATTTGAAATAAATGGATCTTCGAGGCTATTCCTGCCGATTCTGATGAAAGACTTGGATGATCGCGAGCTCCAGCTGTGGCCCATGTACTACATCGACGCTACGGAGCTGCAGCGCGCGAAGCTGTCGGCGAAACTCTTTCGCAGGCATCTTTCGGAAGCAGTCGTGACGTAGCAGCGATGTGACGACGTCATGCAGCGCGACTGTCTCGGTTGCGTCGCCGCGTGCGCTCGAGCACTGCAGCAACAGCGTCGGCAGCAGTCGCCGGAACACGACCGTCGCGAACGCGTCGCTCTGGAGATCGTTCAAGAGCGACACGATCGTCGCCAGAGACGGCGGCGACAATGGAGCCGAACCGTTGTGGCTTGTGCCCAGCACTTGAGACCAGTCGCACTCTTGCAGCGCGCGCCATTTTCGTCGATCGGCCAGCGCGACGCCGTCGACGTTTGGCCAAATAGATGCAACCGCGCGAACGATCTCGGCGAGTGACGAGGCATCGACGCGCGCGTGTTTGCGCTCTCTCTTTGAGGCGTCGTGTGCAGCTGGTTGGAGAAGTGGTCGACGGTCACGCGCGTCGGTGGAAGCACATCGAATGCAGTCAAGCGGGGTCGCGTCAGCACGAACTCGTCTTCGAGTCGAGGCGCAGATAAAGGCGACGGCTGCAGTCAAGATATTCCTCAGTACAAGCGCCATGCAGTCCGCCTTGCAATCACAGTAGCCGTGGCTGGCTCACCTTGCGTCGGATAAAGTGCATGCGTAGCATGTGGCTCGGCAACAGTCCTCGCTGGTAGAGTTGCAGGGCCGGCGAAATGCTGGTCTTCCCGTCGGTTGATGTGTGTCGAGTGGCCGCTGCAGAGCTCTTCCTGGCCTCGACAGTGGGCTCCTCTGTCACTCGCTGTCGCTTCTTTCTCGATACATGAGCACTCGCTTTCGCTGCAGCCAGCGATCCACTGTCGTCGGCCGGAAACTCCTGCGTCGACATCTCGACGTCGTCGTGGTGTCCATCGTCCTGCGGCGCCGCTGTGACCGACGGCGCGTTCAGCGTCGGAAGCAGGTTGAACGTCGGCTGACTGTCGTTGGGCAGCGGCGCGGCATCGCCGTCGTCATCGTCGAGATCGCTCAACGCATCTACCACCACCGGCTCCGAGATCTGCCGCAGCGCAAAGCGAGCTCTTCGCGCCATGTGTCCTTCCTTTCCTTGTTGTGTGTGTCGATGGCACATGCTCCAAACACCCAGGTCCCCACTAAGTTAACTCTTGATACAAACCGTGTGTTATCTAACAACAGTACTGGATTTCTAACGTTAGCGTGTGTCTTCCGAGATCTCAATATTCACGTTACGATGAGCTTGACGGTTGCCATGGTGCAGAAGACGGTCGCGACGGCGGACAGCAAGACGAGCGCCGCCATGCGCACGCGCGCCGCCGCCGTGACGCGCCACGGGTACAGCCTCGCGTAGAAGACGGTGGGCAGCACGTAGCAGAGCAGCAGCAGGATGCTGGATCCGACGAACGAGAACACGACCTGGATGCCCGGCACGCGCGTGGCCACGAGGATCTGCGCGACCATGAGCAGCACCGACACGACGACCTGCGTCGCGAGCGGCGGCTGCCGTGTGAGCATCTCGAGCACAAGGCAGCGCAGCGGGTGGAACAGCAGCGGGAACGAGAACACGATCGTGAAGAGGATCACGACGCGCGGCACCGTCATCAACGGGTCCTGCGCGAGGTTGAGCAGGATGTTGCCCTGCGTCGCGCGCCCGTAGATGGACGCCGCGCAGACGCCAAAGACCGCGTACAGCGCGGCGCAGATCGCGACCGCGACGGCGATCTGCGCGCTCATGCGCCGCACGGCGGCGTGCAGGCGTCGCGGCGTCGTCGGCGGCAGCGCCACGACGACCTGCGGGAACAGCGGGATCACGTTCAGGTGCAGCATGTACGTGAAGTTGTAGATGCCGATCGCGACCGAGAGCCGCGAGAACCACGACTCGTGGATCTCGATGGGCGTGAGCTGAGGCGACGGCGGCGTGGTGGTCATGGTGGCGCTTCGGTACGCGACGACGGCGACGAGGTAGACGCAGAACGCAAAGCCGAGGTACGACGAGTAGCGCAGCACCGAGATCTTCTTGGAGAACCCGAGCGGCAGGATGAGCGCGAGGAACACGAGCCACACGGTGCGCAGCACGAGCGTCTCCTGCGCGTCTGCGGGCAGCGACTCGAACGTCTGCTCGCGAGAGAGATACACCATCGACACCAGCGACGGCGCCATGTCCTTGACGACGCGCACGCAGCCGACGCACGCGCCAAAGACCGCGAACCCCGCGAGCAGCGACACGAGCCGCGCGAGCCGCGGGCCGCCGGCGTGGAACGCGAGCTCCTGGTACGTCTCTCGAACCTGCTCGCAGCGCGACGACGCGACGACCGCGACGTGCACGCGAAGAATGACGTCGGCCGTGAACGCCATCGCGGCGCCGACGAGCGCCATCGTCACGACCGCCTCGACGGGCGACAGCAGCAGCAGCGTGTACGGCACCGCGAGCGTGCCCGAGCCGATCGCCGACATGAGCAGCGTCAGTAGCACCGCAAACGTCGCCCACGCCTGCTGGCGCTTGCTGGACGCCGACGACAGCGACAGCGACGGCGGCGCCGAGGTGGACTCGTCCACGTCATCGACGATGGACGGGAATCCCGCCTCGAACGAATGCAGGTGGCCACGCACGGGCGACGCCGAGCGAGCAGACGCCGGCGTGTGCGCTGCTGCTGCTGCTGCGCTGGCGACTGGAAGCAGCGGCTGTGCTTCGCTCCATCGTCCGCTGGACGTGGCGCCGCCGTCGCGTGTTGGCATAATCGTCACGCAGGGATGACGACAACGAAGAGCTCTTGACGGCATCTGATCACGCGGCCATCATGCTGTCATCGTACTTAGGAGGAAGATACGGTACTGCACGTACCATGGAGAGAGGAAGTACTGTGGACGACAGTTTAAATGTGTGTATGCCGGTTCTGGGGATGATGGTGTTGCCCAAACGTCGGCACAGAACGGTGACTTGGATGGATACACTCCGTGGATTGGCCAGCGCTTGCGCGACCTTTGATTTGGCCCAATCGCATGGATCGATTTGTGTGATGCGGCATTTTTTTCAGCGAATGGCTATCGATTACCTACCCCCATCGAGTCGCCACTCAGAATGTGGCTGCCCCCATTGGCTTGGGCAAGTGATCGCCTTCGTCATCAACCAACTGAAACAAGGCGACCAACACCAACACCAACGCCAACTCTCACCTCTCACACACAGGAGGCGGAACGGAACGGATCGCTGCGTGCCTGCCTGCCTGCCTGCCTCCGCTCCGTCGACTGTGCCGCTGACGTCGCACGTTTCTCTCTTGTTCACCCACCACTGCGTGCCGTGTGCGTTGGTTCAGTCAGCCAGTCTCTCTCTCTCTCTCTCTCTCTCTCTCTCTCTTTTACCGTGTGCGGGTGTTGGTGTGAGAAGTCGTGGGGTTTGCCCAAAAGTCAATCTGCTCCGAATCCAACAAACAATCCAACTTCCCAACAGACCAACAGCGATGGCGCCCAAGACCACACCCTCCATCTCCACCGACTGTGATGACAACCAACAAGGTCAGGCCGAATCGCTTCCGGTCGCTGCTGCTGCTGCTGCTCGTGCTGCGCTGTACGATGAGCAGCTCTACGACTCGCTCGAGAGCTTTGTCGAGCAGATGAACGCGCAGCTCGCGACCAAAAGCGCGAGCGAGATCGTCCAGTGGACCGTCGACACGTTCGGCGCGCAGCACACGGTGCTCAGCTCGAGCTTTGGCATCCAGTCGGCCGTCATGCTCAACCTCGTGCGCGCCGTCGACCGCCACGTGCCCGTGGTCTGGATCGACACGGGGTACCTGCCGCAAGAGACCTACCAGTTCGCCGCCCGCCTCACCAAGGACCTCGACTTGAATGTGCACGTGTACCAGTCGCCGATCACGCCAGCGCGCATGGAGGCGCTGTATGGCAAGCTCTGGGAGATCCCCACGGTCGAGGCGCACAAGCAGTACGGCTACATCCGCAAGGTGGAGCCCATGCAGCGCGCGCTGCGGGAGCTCCGCGCGAAGGCGCTGCTCGTCGGCGTGCGCGCTGATCAGACGTCGCACCGAGAGACGATGAAGATCGTCAACATTTATGAAGGCCGACTCAAGATCTGCCCGATCCTCAAGTGGACCAAGGACGACGTCGACGCGTACATGGCGACGCACGCGCTGCCGTACCATCCGCTCAAGGCGCAGGGCTACGAGACTGTGGGCGACGCGCACTCGAGTCGGCCAGTGACTGCGGAAGACGGCGAAAACGTCCGAGCGAGTCGCTTCCACGGCGTCGCGCAGGAGTGTGGACTGCACTTGGACATGCAGAACATGTCGCTCGACAGCGTGCTCCGAGCGGCGGAAGACCCTGCGCTCGCGCTCAGTGACTACGAGGAGAAGCTGCTCGCCAAGACGCAGCAGTCCAAGGGCATCGTCGTGTTTTCCAAGCCGTCGTGCAAGTATTGTCTCGCCGCCAAGGACGTCTTTCGCGAGCGAGATTGGGAGTATGAGGACTTCACGGTCGGCGCCGACATCTCGATCCAGGCGCTTCAGCAGATCGTCGGGCAGCCCGTCAAGACCGTGCCGCAGATCTTCATCGACGGCAAATACGTCGGCGGGTACACGGAGCTTTGTGCATCGCTGAACATTCCCTCCCGCTTCGCATCGTAGTGGCTACGCTGCCACTCGTATCTAATGTGTGTATAATTGAAATCTCGTGACCTGCATCACTCGTTCCTTTCTTCAAAGCACACGCCATCGTTTTGCTACACCACGAGACCCCAAAGCTCAGAGCTGACTGTATTTTTAAAACTAACACTTCAAAGTGTTGGTGTCAGTTGATGTCAGTTGATGGCTTCGATCACAGCCCTGTTGTACACCACTGTAGACCGCAGATAGATAGATTCCGTCAGTATCTCTTGATCCAAATGTCTCACCATTATCAACACACACATACCTTCTTGAATTCCTCGAAGCTCAACTTGTTGTCATTGTTCAGATCGGCTTCCTTGAAGCACTGAATCGCCGTGACACGAGCGAGTTCCTCAGGACTCACACCCATCTTCTGTTTGGCGCTTTCAGACGTCTCGTACATGACCTTGAAAATCGAAGTCATGTAGCTGATCATCTCTTCCTGACTGATGAAGCCATCCCCGTTGATATCATACAGCTGAAACGCTGCGCGCACCTTGTCATCCATGTTGGAGCCAGAAAGCACGGACAACCCACTCGCAAGTTCACCGAAGTCGACCGTGTTTGACTTGTCAGTGTCGAAAACACGGAAAAGTCTCCGAACCATTTGCTCTGCTTCTTGCTTCTCCTCCGTCGTCTCATGTCCACCAGCGAGCTTGATGATTTGGTCGAAACACTTCTTAAAGTTAGCAAAGTTCAGCTCTCCTGACGGTGCTGCTTCAGCGAAGATTTCAAAGATGTCGTTGACTTCGTATGTATCAAGCTTGAGTAAACGCCGTGCGCGCTCCATACTCGTGCTGTTCATGTTCAATCCTGCAGATCTGGGTGAAAGAAGTTGCGGCGAATTGTCGCCACTTCGAAGGCATACAATTTCGACGTTGGGTACGACTCACTCTCGAACTCCGCATTATCAGCGCCAGTACTTGACGCTTTTCCATGCGGAGACTGTTTTGATCCATTTGACTGACGTGCTTCTTCCTGTCGTTTCAAATGCTGTTGGGTCCCCAGAGATGCAACACCAGCAGAAGGAGCTTGGAAATCTGGAGATCGGGAATACCATTGGACAAACTCGTCGAAGCTGAGTTGACCGTCATGGTTCAAATCTGCCTCCAAGAAGCACTGTTCAGCTGTGATGACGGCGAGCTCTTCCGGTTCAACACCCAGACTCTGACGGGTGCTTGGGTTTGTTTCGTACAGCACCTTGAAGACACTTGTCAGATATCGCACCATCTCGTCCAAGGAAATGAACCCATCTTGGTTCAGATCGTACAAAGCGAATGCTGACCGAACCTTGTCTTCACGCGATCCACCGCACAAAACAGAAAGACCGCTGCTCAGTTCACAGAAGTCCACGATGCCATTGCCATCTGTATCAAAAACTGTGAACAAGCGATCCAAAATCAATCGAAGGCGGTTTAGATGCTCCTCGTCATTGCGAAAGCGCGCATCAATCAATTGCTCAAAGCAGTCTTCGAAAGCCTCTCGGGAAATTGTTCCGTCTTCTGAGCAACGGTTGGCGAACACTTCGAACACGTCATTTGGAGAATAGCGCTCCAAGTGTGTCATTTCTTTGACAACCTGCAGACTGACCCACTCTGGGACGTGGCTTTGGTTTGCTGCGGTATCTGGTTGAGCATACCACACACGAAATTCTTCAAATGACAGTCGGCCATCGCCATCACTGTCCGCCTCAGCAAAAGCCTGTTCCGCAGTTATTGCAGCGAGTTCTTCAGGAGACACACCCATACGCGCCTGGGTCTCAGGATTAACCTCAAACAGAACCTTGAACACTGACGTCAAGTACAATCGCATCTCTCCCATGGAGATGAAGCCGTCATGATTCACATCGTACAGATTGAATGCCGCTCGAACTTTGTCCACGTCGTTTCCACCACATAAAATGGACAAACCACTTGCGAGCTCACTGAAATCGACGACGCCATTGTGGTCAGTGTCAAATAAGGCAAAAATACGATCGACTAATAATCGGAGACGATCATTTGCCTGCTGGTCGTTGCTTGGTGTACGAAGCTCTGCAAAAGCTCGGCGAAAAGCCTCTTTGTTCAGGGTGCCGTCCTCTGAAGCGAAGCTTGCGAACGTTTCAAGAACTTCATTGGCTTGAATGCCCCAAGGTTGGTCAGCCACCTGACCTCTTGGAGCGATAACCATTCGGGAATATTGTTCTCGATTAGACGCTCAATATTAGCAGTGCTTGATGTCAAATACCAGTGGCGAAACTCGCTAAAACTGAGTTGGCCATCGTGATCCAAATCAGCTTCAGCAAAGGCTTGCTTTGCTGTCCGTGCCCCCAACTCTTCTGGAGAGTCTTTGACGCGCGAGACTGAGCTCGGAGATGCTTCCTTCAGTACCTTGAATACCGCAGTCAGATAACGAGTCATTTCATCAAGCGAAATAAATCCGTCTCCGTTGTAGTCATACAAGGAGAATGCGGCCCGCACTTTCTCATCTGATGTTCCACCACAGAAAACTGACAAGCCACTTGATATCTCGCTGAAGTCAACAACGCCGTTCTTATCAACGTCGAACAGTTCGAATAATCTGTTCAGTACAGCAGAGATACGCTCGTACTCGTCACCTCTGATACCACCGCGCTTCGATGCAATGAATGAACGGAAGCAGCTGTCGAATGCTTCTTTAGACACAAATCCCTGTTCATCGGCACAATCTGCCAGGGCTTCAAATACCTCTAACGGTGAAAAATCTCCAAGCTTCGTCAGTCGGCGAGCCTCATCAAGACTGAATAGTTGCTCCCCGTCCTTAGCGACTTCTCCAATACCACCAGGTTGCTGATACCACTCTTGAAATTCTTCAAAAGTGAGACGCCCATCATGGTCCTGATCAGCTTCAGCGAATGCTTGTTCGGCAGTGACTTGTCCAAGTTCTTCTGGACTTACACCGACTTTCTGTGCATCAGGATTGACCTGGAATAAAACTCGAAATACTGAGGTCAGATATCTTGTCATTTCGTCCAACGAGATATAACCATCTCCGTTGAAGTCGAAGAGAGAGAAGGCTGCTCGCACTTTTTGATCTTTCGTGCCGCCGCACAACACAGAAAGACCACTTGCAAGCTCTCCAAAATCGACACTACCGCTCTTGTCGGAATCGAACAAGTCGAATAAGCCATTGATAACCTCCTGGAACCTTTCTTGCTTGTCGAGTGGCATACCATCTACACCTGGGCGGGGTGCAGCGGAATCAAGGCCGGCCACTATGCGTCGAAAGCTTGTGTTAAATGCCTCGCGCGAAATCAAACCATCTTTATCAGCTTCAGATGCAAACACTTCAAACACTTCCTCTGGTTCAAACTGAGCGAGATTGGTGAGCTCCTTGATTTCGTTCAGAGGCATGAGACGCAACGAAGAATCAACAACAGCAGCCTTGGCCACCATGCTGCTTACACCTGCTTGCGACGGACTGTTATACCACGTCAAAAACTCATCATAACTAAGTTTGCCATCATGGTTGAGGTCTGCTTCAGAGAATGCTTGCTCTGCCGTAATACTCCCAAGCTCTTCAGCAGAAACACCAGTTTCGTCCCTCATCTGCGGCTGCACTTCATACAATACCTTGAAGATGGAGGTCAGATAGCGAGTCATCTCATCAAGAGAAATGAAGCCGTCGCCGTTGAAATCATACAGTCTGAATGCAGCCTTAACTTTCGCATCGCGGGCTCCCTTACACAACACAGAAAGACCGCTTGCAAGCTCGCTGAAATCAATTCGACCATTTCCGTCTCGATCGAAAACATCAAATAATCGATCTGCAACCACTTTAGCCCGCAGTTTCTCAACATCGGTCCGTGGGTGTGAAGCCGCTTCAATAATCTCTTGAAAGCACTTGTCGAACGCGCTACGATTAAGCAGCCCTTCACCGTCGGCGTGCTCAGCAAAGCGCTCGAAAACTTCAACAACATCCATGCTACCCAAATTAGTCAGCTTTCGAACTTCGTTCAAATCAAGCGGGGCCACTATTGCATTGAACGACTCTTGCTGAGGCTGGGCGTACCACCTCTTGAATTCGTCGAAATTCAGTTTACCATCCTGGTCTGTGTCGGCATCAGCAAATATTTCAGCTGCTGTAATGATGGCTAGATCATCTGCCGAAATCTTCAGATTCTTCTGTCGTGTCGGATCGAGTGCATAAAGCAGCTTGAAGATTGAGCTCAAGTAATGCACCATTTCGTCTTCGGAGATGAGGCCATCCCCATTGACGTCGTACAACTCAAAAGCCGATCGAACCTTGGCGTCCCGATTTCCTCCACACAAAATTGACAGACCACTTGCGAGATCATTGTAGTCAATAACCCCGTTGCGATCTTTGTCAAATGCTGTAAACAGACGATCGATCACACTCCTTATGGAAGACTGCTGATCATCGGGCATGTCTGCAGCATTGGAGACCACAAGCTTGAAGAAGCACTCGTCGAAAGCCGGACGGGTGATCAACCCGTCTCCATTGGCAGCAGAGGAGAATACCTTCGCCACCTTTTCTAGAGACATGTTGCAAAGCCCTGTTATCTTTTTCGCCACATCAACTGGAATAACAGACAATTCTGTTCCCAAATCTTGTTGGCGCTCGCTGTACGTCGCGTTTTCGACTGTCGAGGCGGACACATTGCGATCGATTGGTTTGTGCTGGTGAACCCACTCCTTGAACTCCTCGAAACTGAGTTGGTTGTCTCGGTTGTGATCAAATTGTGCAAAGCACGTGTCAGTGGTGGCCTTGGCCAGTTGAGACGCACTCATTCCTGCCCGCGCTTGCGTTTCTGGAGAAGCCTTGAACAAGATTTTGAAAATCGATGTCAAGTACGACGTCATTTCACTGGGTGAGATAAATCCATCATGGTTCAAGTCGTACAGCGTGA